>JAXGGA010001190.1:0-165290 GCA_038373865.1 Uloborus plumipes
TAGCACAATGGTATTCATTTACTTCTTAGATCATTCTGTTCTGGTACATAGTTTTCTCCCATTGTCAATGAATACACAATCCTTCATTAATGGGCAATTTCACCATTACGTATGTAAAAATCAAATTTTAAATGCACATAATTACAATTTAGCTTGATAAATATCTAAAAGATTTTTTTTCTTTTGTACAATTTGATGTTAGTTATGCTGTACTAAATTTTGATGTGGATTCCTTGATTTCAAAAAAGAACAATTATGTTTAAAGTTTGAGTGTTACGTTCAAAGTGGTGGAATCGCCCTAATACACCTCATTATATTTTCTGAAAAAAATTAAAATAAATGAATAACTGAAAATATATATTTGTTCAAATTCTTAGAAGTTAGAATGTTCTAAAAAGTTAATTGAAGTTTTTGCAATTTATTAATATTGTCCATCAATCTTTTTAAATTTACGAACATTATCATAGCTTGACATGTTTTCTATAAACCTATCACTCCCTCAAAAGTGTGAATTATGTATAATATGTATTTGTTTCATCTTCTTTTAACATATTATCCATTTTTTTTTTTTTTTAACTTATGACTTTTTCTGAATATTTTGCCAATTCTAATTTTCAAATCATTCTTCAGATATGAATGAATGCAATGAATGGGGTTTTTGTGAACAAGTTTGCATCAATACTATGGGAAGCTACATTTGTTCTTGCGTCGCAGATTACAGTCTAGTTGCCCCGAAACATTGTCGAGCCCAAAATAGTGAGTAAAAATATTCAAATTTGCCTAGCTAACTTAGTCATTAAAGCAAGCACTTTATTAGTTAATAGATTTCAAAAATAAAAACATATTTTTATTATTATTATTATTTTTGCTAGATAATTTTAAGTTTTGTAAAATTATATACCCTTTTATTTATTATCTTTGTAGGTTCCCTCATGAGGCTTATTTTTGCTCACCATAGTGCTATATTTAAAGTCAACTCAGAAGGATCATTATTGGAACTAGTGACTAACACAACAGCAGCCAGTGGTCTAGACTTTCATTATGGAAAAAACTTGCTGTTTTGGTCTGATACAGTTACCCGCAAAGTAAAGAGCAAGTTATTTCTTAAAATCATCAAAATGTGTGTTGAATGTTATGCAATGTTTCAGATATTTCTTGAATCATATTTGTTTTTAAGTGTTAATGGTATTAAAAGTATAAATGCTAAGATCTTGTGATCTTTATTGTGGTTTAATAAACAAACTAGGATTATCTGGGCCAAGATCCTGTTACTGATTGTCACTTTGGTATTTGAATCTTGTTTAATCTCCCCATAAAATTCAGCTTCATCTGCATATCTTATTGAACATTAATAAATTGAATTGGAAATTTAAAATATTGAAGATGTAGAAGGCTTAAAATATTGAAGTCTGGCAGTCATAGCCTTTCAGTGACATTGTAAAGAAATCTCTAAAAGAGTTTTCTACCAAATATTGTATCAGTACATGTATTGATTTCAGAAGCATTAAACAATATTGTAAAACATACAGTGCAACTCAAAATTATAGCTTACTGATGAGTAAATAAATGAAAATGTCAATAAAAGTTAATAACTTTAACTTGAAGTTAAAATATTTATAGTGTTTATACAGGTACAATTTACTGCTGTCCTAACCTAAAAAGCAATATCTCCAGTTTTTTCCCATAACTTACTTTCTAAATTGAGTACGATGATATATGCTATCCTACAGTGCAGAAAGCAGTAACAGAACTTAAATATAAAGAAACTATGTAACTTACTACTTTCTAGTATTGTAGGATATCATATCTCATCATACTCAATTTAGATAGTAAATTAACTACCTGTGGGTAAAAAATGGAGATAGTGCTTTTTAGGTTAAAACGACAGTATAAGCAAAACAAATAATTTTTTTTTTACTTTGTCATTTTGTTGTCATAAAGAAAATTTAGACTCCTTGATCACTTTGTGTCTGCACCAAAATATTCTTAGTGGAATTAAAATTAATCTGAGCTGCTGCAGGTCTAAATTTCTGGACACCTTATTCAATGATATATGCTGTGGTCAAGTCGATCTTTTCTGCTTTAGGATTTAAAAAAAAACCAATTAATTGATAAGTCAATTCGAATTTGTTTTAGATTTATTCTATTAAATTGGACCCATGGCGTGAATCTCAACATGTTCCTGATTTCAATGTCTCTTTTCCTTGGAGCCCCACTTCTTTTGCTATAGACTGGGTTGGAAATAAAATCTATGTTTGTGATGCCATTGGACAAAAGATTGATGTCATGGAGCTTGATGGCAGCCAGCACGCTATTCTTATAAGCCGCAATCTTTCTTCTCCATTAGATATTGCATTGGATCCTCATTTGGGGTAAGTAACCAAAAAAAAAATAAATAAATAAAAAAATAAATAAATAAAATCAGATAAATATGAATTTGTTTCAGACAGCTTAAAGTTTTCGTAATCAAGAATTGTCTAAAAGTATAATTTGCATCACTTTTAGTTCTTTTCAGGGGTTTTTTCATTCTCCGATTAAGCACTGTTACCAGTTCATGGATTAACTGGTAACAGTGGCTTTTTTTGTATTTTTTGCAGCAGTTTATTAGGCTGCTATGGCACAAGCTTTTTTACTCAAGTGAGCAGTATTTTTGGGAAAAGAAAGTGGCGATAATGAATTATTTTTGCTTAAAATACTACTTCTGTTATAAACTTGTGATTTCATTTACTACAGAACAAATTGAAATATTTTCTTAACTTGGGTGGGTCGAAAGATCAATCAAAAGTTTTTTAATTATTTTGTACTTTTGGATATTTTTTGGATGAAAAGATATTATAAAGTTTGAAAGATAGTTAATGTTTATTGACTCCTTGAAGTTCTTGACAGGATTTTAATTTTTCGTGTCAAACAATAGATCTAAATTTCCAATGAATTTCAACATGAAAGTCAAGGTTGTGTAATTATTTTTGTGTTAGATATTCAACTAAAATAAAAAGAGCCACGTGATTGTAAAATATAATATATTTCTTTCTCATTCAATTGATTAGATTAATTGCAAAGATCACAGTTCACTCAATATGCCCTCTGAGGTCTAAGTGAGATCAATAAGGAATCTTTTTGACTGTGCCAAAAAAGGGGAATTGTAATTTACACTTGTACTCATAGATACTTTTCTAAAAAGTTGTTTACTTGCATGCACTTATACTTACTTATTGCTTCTTTTCAGACTGATGTTTTTCAGTGATGCTGACAATATTGACAGAGCAAATATGGATGGTACAATCAGAGTTACAATTGTCAATACTTTCATTTATAAAGCATCAGGTCTAACTCTTGATTATGTGACTAAAAGAGTGATTTGGTGTGACTCTCAGCTGGATCAAATTGTAGCTGTGAATTACGATGGTAGTGGCAGGTAAGACTTTCCCTTCTTAAAAATTCTTACTTTTCTCTCCCCCTTTCTCTCTTTTTTTTCCGTTGAAATGCACTGTTCAAATTTAATATCCATTTTATTAATTTTTCTATCTTTAAAGCTCAAAATTAGAAATGGCAGTTGTTTCTGTGTCTTAAATGCCCAGTTATAAAATCTATTAACTTGTGTGAAACTAAGGTCTAAAAAATAACGTTTTTGTGAAATGTTTAATATAAATTTGTAAGTTTTATTTTCAGGATTCATTAGTTAATAATTTTGAAGAAAAATGTAGTTGGTTTTTATGCTGCTAATGTATTTAACATCAATGTTACACTTTCAAATTACTGCTAAAAGCATGATAAAATTATAGCATGTCAAAGCCATCACACTTTTACCATTATATAAATTGTAACATGAATGATTAAACTTCATAGTATCATTAATTCAGACGTTTAAACTTAAAGGTTATTTAGAGCAGCGCAGTGTTGTCTTGGGACTTGGAGTAGCTCATTCAGAAATCTATTATACTAAAGGCAGGTTGATAAAATACTTTATTTATGATTGGTAGACTAATTGTTTTCCAATAACACTAATTTTTTAAATGCGAGTTTTGATTCAAAAAAAAAAAAAGTCGAAAAGAAAAAGCCCTTTTCTTCTTTTTTTGAGGCCAAGAAAGAAGTTGAATTTTATTGTTATTTTTTCTTCTTCAGTTATAAGAAACAAAACAATGCCTTTTCTCTGAAAAAATTATAATAAAAATGTAAAAATTACAAATTTGCATACATTATGCTTTATTAACAATGTTTTACCCCATCAAGATGTGTTTTAGTTTACTTTAAATATCACAAGATATAGGCCGTATTATAAAAAATAATAGTTTGTTTTTATCTAATAAGTACACTGGTTATAAAAAAGACTTTTTAAATATTATGTAGTATGCTATGCAAATGAATGTCAGAAAAATATACATAATTTGTATTTTTTAATGATATACTCTTGCTATGTAAAATGATTGAAATGTTGGGAATTTAAGGTGAAATTAAAGTCAATATAACTTCATATATGACAGAAAAATTCATATAAAATCTATAGTATGCTTTAATGTTCAAAGTATTCCTGCAAACAGTAATTTAAAGAACTTAATTAATTATTTTTTTTACCAGGCAGTCAATCATACGTGGGAGCACTCGAGTTCCATCTCCAAGCAAACTGACCATGTTTGAAAACAACGTTTACTGGACAGACGGAACGCGACAAGGGGTCTTGAAAACAGACTTGTATAATAATTCACAAACTGCTGCTACTATATACCGAGATCGCACTTTGCTGAAAGAGCCCAAAGCAATAAAAGCTTACCATTACTTACGACAACCATTTGGTAAGTGTAGAAAGGTTTAATGTTTTAACACATTTTGATACCACTTTTTAGGGGAAGTCTAATGCATAACTTGTAGATAATTCTGGTATTTTATCTCCCCCCCCCCTTCTCAGACTTTTACAGCTTATTTTTATCTAATTTATTTGAAAATATGTGTAATTATTTTCATGCATTGTAGGAAAACAGCTCCTTTAGGATTTTTTCTGAGGATCAAATGTTTGATGCTTGAATATTAGTAATACAGTGTGCTATTAAAATTAATGTTCCATTTTTATTTAATTTTTATGAACAGCAGACATTTAGCATTTGTGTAGAAAAATGTTTAAGAAAATATTTCAAGGCAATTTTTCTGCTATATTTAAAAAGGCATTTCTTATAACCCTAAAACATGTGTATGTAATCATGTGCTTTCTGACTTTTATTTTCATCAATTTTTTCAGAACTTCATTATTTGACTGAGGAAAACATGAAGTAAAACATCACGTTCTGTGCATTAGGCAAATTTAAATTTACATTTCATCACACAATAGTTACTTTGCTCAAGCATGAACAAATTTAGCAGATTTTATCGCTTATGTCACATTATTTCATTTAAAGGAACTCAGTTTAGTAGCATGAATTGCGAGTATAAATGCCAAAATTTGAAGAGATACCTTTTCCAGAGTGCATCAGATTGTGTTCAACTGATCATCAAACTCATAAAATTGCTCAATCTTGAAACTTTTTTGAGGAGTTAGTTCTATTCATTAATCCAATAGTTGTTCATGAAATATTTTGTTTCCAAGTGTTTCAAAATTAAATGTTTCATTTTATATTTTGAAAGATCAAGTAATTGAATGATCATATTTAGTATGAAAATTAAGATTTCATGCATTCATCATTAAATTGTTTCTGCTGTACAGATGATTATAACTTTAAAATTTTCTTTATATTTTAGTCATGAACCCATGTCATTTCAACAATGGTGGATGTCAGCACATGTGCCTTCTTACGCGTTCTGCAGACAGCTTCAGTATTGGATACAGATGTGTTTGTAACATTGGTTATGAAATAGCCTTGAATGAGAAAACTTGCAAAAGTAAGATTCTCTCTTCACATGATTTGTTAGGTTTTAGCCACAAATTAAGTCCGATGATAATTTTTAATCATTCTGAAAAATGAATGACATTTGTTATTATTGCTAATAAAATGAATGTCACCATTAGTTCTAATAAAAAGTTTTGTCTTTCCCTCAACTTAAAATAGCTAATACTTTATAACTAATGAAAAAGGCATTAAATTGGCTGCAATGTTGGTAAAAACTAAAATGTATTTAAATCATGAAAAGAACTTGGTACAGTAAACTCCCAATTAAATCCGTGAAATAGGGCGCACAGAAACTGCAGATAAGCAAATACCGGGGATAATCGAGCAATAGGTAAAAAACAATACTGGTGTATACAATAGCTGAAAAAAGTCAATAACACAACACATACATTTAAGTTATAGCTAAAAATAGTTACATTGAATGGAAAAAAAAATATTTTTTAAGCTAAAAACGACCAATAACACAGCATATACATTTAAGTTTTAGCTAAAAATAATAACATTTAATGAAAAAAAAAAAAATCTTTAAAAGCTAAAAACGACTAATAACACATTCCTATTTTTCTTCATTCAGTAACTCATCACCGTAAAAAATAAAACAAGTGTGAAAGACCTGCAGATCAAAGTAATTAACTAATTTGCAAAACTGTTTCTTTCAGGAGTTGAGGAGTTTTTATTATATGCTCAACAAAAATTTGTCCGAGGTGTTACACTGAATCCAGTATCTAATGGTTTCACTGATGCTATGATTCCTATTGTCAGCAAAAGTGCTAGATTTGTGGGCCTTGACTATGATGCTGAACAGGGATTAATATATTATTCTGATGTCATTTTGGATGTCATTTATCGAATCAAAGTTGATGGAACTGGTAAGCATAAAAAATTATATCTTATTTTCGTTTTGTGTATTTTTATTTCAATTATAAATTGTAATTTCACATTTTTTTCATTTTATAACATTGTATTGTTTTGACCTCTGAATTATGATACTTTTCGCTGCGACAATATTTGATTCACTGCATTATAAATTCTCCTTAAATTTATTTTGAGTATAAATACTGTTCATTTTCCTCTGAATATTTTTTATCAATTAACCTAGAGCATTTTTGTTATCTCTAATGGAACCTCACTAATCTCGACTAATATGGGATCCGAGATTTGAATTGATGGAAGTACAAATTTGACAAAATCACCCATAAATTTAGATAAGGTACATAAGCAAACTACTGCACCCAGTAAAAATTGTGTTTCGAACTCAAAATTGAAAATACCTTTTCAAACGTACAAAACGGTTGTTTCGCTGTGCTCAGGAGCCCCTTAACGCCTATAACTGAAATTTGGTACTCTTCAGAATGAACATTTAAAAATTTGCTAAGCTAACAGGTTTTTTTCTTCACCTGTGAGTTGAAATTTAATAATGTTCCAATTCTAATGAACTCTTAATTTAAATTCTATTTTCTACAGAAGGGGGAGCAGGATTTTCATCTTCATCTGATCTTAATGCATATTTTAATCTGATTATTCCTAATTGATGATTTAAATCTACATGAACCAAGTAAGATTTTGAGTTGGTGAGTATCAGCGAGCAGGAAACCCTTAGTTTTAAAAATTCAAAATTAGTACTTCTAACAATTAATAATAAAAAATAATTAATTTGAATTTCGACATCTTCATTTCAAATTATGTTTTTTGTTATCACGAGCTGTGATAGGACCTTACTCTTGGGTTTTTTATTTCTACAAATGGCTCCTGTCCCCCAGAATTGATTTTATTTGCGCCCTACCCTCTCAACTTTTCAAAATATCTGTAGACAAAAACAGCATCCAGTACACAGCAAACATCTGCCATCATGTCGCCCCTTCCTTTGCAGTGATATATAGGGGTGATTATGTGTCTGCCAGTATGTATTTGTGTGTGAGTGTGTGTGTATGTTTGTATGTGTTTCCCACAGAAGCGTGATTTTACACAAAAGGAAAAAAAAAAAGATTTTATAAGTAAAATCTGCTTTAGTTAAGCATTGAAAAAAAATAAATGCAGACTGCAAACATTTGTAATAATGAAGACAAAAGTTAAACTCTAAAAACAAAATATTAAAAACAACGAGCTAGAGTTATTCTCATCATTATGGTAATTTTCAAAATCATACAAACAATTATTTCGATCAAGTGAGTTATGTAACCTATCCTGATTGCTTCAAAGAAAAAAAAAAGAGGATTTTAAAATCTTATTTTTTTGTTACTTTATGTTAATGCTGTGGTACTTTAGCAACTTATTTATGTTCTTAAAATAAATTTTTTCTCATTTGCTTTTTGTATGCAGGTCAAACCAATGTTTTGGCTTCACAGAATGAAGGTGTTGAAGGTTTGGCTTTGGACTGGGTGTCAAAAAATTTGTATTACATCGACAGTAGAAAAGGAACTTTAAATGTCATTAACACCAACAATTTCCAGTACAGACGTACCTTGTTAAGAAATTTGAAGCGTCCAAGAGCTATTGTTGTGCATCCCAATAAGGGGTATGTTGGAATAGATTATTTAAAAAAAAAAAAGATTTCAACTGATTGAAAATTTAAAGATTATTAGTTTGTAATAGTTAAAGTTCACACACACACACAACCTGGCACTAGAGCAAATCCTACTTTTTGATTTAATATTTTGCATACTTAATTTTCTCAGAGATGATGACTTCCGTGTAGCAGTAAGGCATGGTAAGATTCCATACTTTATTAAAACTTGAAGCAAATTTAAAAGACTACTCTAGTCCAACCTCCATGTGTCAAACTTCCTCATATCAAAATTTTCTGTGCATTGAACTTTAATCAAACTTCTATGTTCATTACACAGAAAAACTTTTTCTAAATGAAAAAAAAAACTATGTATTGAAATATTTTTCCAGACATTTTGGTAGACTTTTTCACTTAAGACAGTTTTCCTTGCAAAAATTTAAGTCAACAGAAAAAGGTAGCTCAGTTCAGGTCTCTGCAAACCCCTCAGGTAATTAAACTTATTTCTATATCTGAAATATTTTCCCAGCAATTTGCTGCTTAGATATGTAGAGATTTGACTAGGTTCTGCATCGCAAAATACCCTTGTTTTGTTGAATGCTTTTTATTTTTTCTTTACTTCTCAATTTTTATATTATATTTCATGTTTGAGTTCTTTCATTTATTTAATACATTAAAGTATTATCGTATCTGAATAGATCATTTTTCAGATTTTTAGTGCAATTTCAAGCATCCTCTATAGTCTATATCTAAAGTGTTTAACATATGGAACGTTTCCCACCCACCTTTACTCTTAATTTTTGTCCTCTAACCCATTTCCTTTAGGAAAAATTAAAGTATCCACATGGTTCTAAAAACATTATTTATAATTGCAATTGAATAAACAAAGATTGAAAATGTATTAATTATCATAAAATGAACTTTTAATCATTTTGGAAATTTCATAAAGTAATTAATATATTTTAATATTTCTTTTCTTTTAAAGTTTCATACTTAAACTCCCTTATTGATTTCTATATTTTTGTTGCTTAAACTTAAACAACAAGTGTTCTGAAATTCTTCTGAATTTTTAGATTTCATAGATTTATCATTTCCATTATCTTTTTTTCTCTTTAGATATGTGTTTTATTCTGAATGGGACAGGCCAGCCAACATCAGCAGGGCCTACTTAGATGGATCAAATCTGATGGTTTTCCGAGGTGTTTTACTTGGCTGGCCAAATGGTTTAGCCATTGATTACCAAAAAGACCGACTTTACTGGTGTGATGCACTTCTTGATCACATTCAACATGCTAATCTGGATGGAACTGACGTTCAAACAATCAGCTCACCTCGAATTAAGCATCCATTTTCTCTTGTGATTCACGATGGTATGAACACTCACAAGCAATCTTTTACAATGCTTTTTACTTTTCATAAAATTAAAAGAATGTAACAGATGCATCAATTATTGTACAAAGCACTCTACAAATACTCCAAATATGGTAGATTCTCAAAAGCAAAAGTACAGTAAAAATCACAAGTGTGCATGTTAGATTCTTGTTTGATTGCTTGAACTTTATGAAGGACATGAACTCTTCTTCTATGTTGTGTAATTAGAGTTTGAAGATTTCTGTAAACAGTATATAAAAATTTGCTTTTGCTCGGTAGCGGATATTCCTTGTAAGATATGTCCATTACCAGAATTATATATGAAAGTTTTAGCTTGCAAATGTGAACCCAACAGTAAAAAAAAATGTTTTTCATTTCTTTGTTGCAGAGTTTTTATATGTAACAGACTGGAGACTTGATGCAATTCTCAGAATGGATAAAGAGAGTGGTGCTGGTGAAATAATTGTTGCAAGTGTTGAAGAAGGCAGCAGACTGTATGGAATAAAAGTATTTAGCCGAGAAAACCAAAAAATTGACAGTAAGTTAATGAATGTTGTGGTTTTAAAAGTATCTCAAAAAAAGTTTATCTTTTAATTACTTTTGTTGACTATAGGAGTGTTTTTCAGATATTTTTTGCAATCATAAAATATTATGGTGTTATCAATGTTTACAGCATGAAAATCTTCAAAAGCTGTTAATTACTTACTAATGTGGAAACAGCAAATGAAAGTTAAGCATTTAATAATAACATTTCTTAGTATAAAAGACAAGTAAAAGGTTTATGATATAATTTTATATGCTCTAGATGTATAAAGCACCAATAAAACTCAAAGCCAGTACATGCATTCCAAACCTGGCGAATGCTCTTTCAAAGAAAACATACATGTAAAAATCCTTTTCAATTGATGTAACTTGGGTTTGTGTCAATTGCTTGCACTGAACTACTGACAATAGAAGTTTGCCAATCTGGGCTTCTCGTATAAGTTGATGCTGCAATCTACTGAACTATCAATGAATAATTTAATTCTTTTGCTAGAGGTTATTTTTGATGCTTTTACTCATTTAAAAAAAGTTAAAGCTCAGATAAATACAAATACAAATGTGACGTCCAGCAACAGGCTCTGGGCACAGCTGGGCTGGTCTGAGTCAATTTGTAATGTTCAAGAAAGATCAATGGCCCTCTAAAAGCTATCTACTCCTTTACTCATTGCAGCCTTTTCCAGGAAGCTGTTTTAAGTACCCATAAACTCTACTAAAGTAGTAATCTATCCTAATTTCCAAGTTAACCTGAGCTTTGAATAGTTTAAAACAATGTCCCCTTGTCCTGCTTTTTTCCATACAAAAATTTAACCCATTTTCATCTTTCATTTTGATAAATTTAAATAACTGAGTCATATCCCGTCTGACTCTCCTTCGCTCTAGGCTATACATATTAAGCCTTTTAAGTTTAGTACTATAATCTAAATTTAAAAATCCCCTTACTAGACTAGTAGTCCTTCTTTGACCCTTTTTCACTAAAGAAATATCTTTCTTGAGGTAAAGAGATAAAAACCGAACAGCATACTCCGAATGAGGTGTTATCAAACTTCTATATAAAGGCAGAAGATTTTTTTTGATTTGTTTGAAATAGATTTATTGATAAACCCAAGCATTCAATTGGCTTTTGTTTCTTGCTATATTGCACTGTTAACTAAATCAAAAGTCCTGATTTAAAGTGTAGTGTTAATAAAACATAGATTAGTTTTAATTTTATTAAATGCTATTTCAAGATTTAAGTTCTTATTGTTGCTATTTTGATTTGATTAACTAATAAATTCTAAACATTCAATAATTTATACCCATAGATCGCCATCCTTGCCGGAACAACAACGGATATTGCCAAAAGTTTTGTTTCCCTGTCCCATCCAACAACAGTCAGGGCCCAGATCTTGCTGTCCAATGTGGTTGTCCATATGGTGAACGTCTTGCCAGTGATAATCGAACTTGTCAATCGGATCCTCATGCTGAACCTCCTGTTCAGGCCTGTCCTAATTCGTGGGATTTCACTTGCGACAATCAAAGGTGCATACCTAAAACATGGGTCTGTGATGGGGACGATGATTGTTTGGATAATTCAGATGAAATGCAAAACTGTACAAGTAAGTTGGTAATTATATTACTTTTGATTTCTTGAAGTAGAACAGAACCTGTTTATACGATTTCAAAGTTGTTCATTTATTTACCTACATGATTCTGGACTTTTTTTTAATTAAGCTCTACTTTTTTTGCTGCTACAACAGCTGTACTGGGGGAGAAAGAACCTTTTTTACCATCACACGTACTTAAAGTGGTATTTTTATAAGAAAAAATCTGGTACATATTGGCAATGATTTTGTTTTATGATATTTAGCAAAAACCAGTATATTAGCTAGTATGGAATGAATCATATTATTTAGCAGAAATTAATGGTTTAATTCATTTAATGAATTATGAATTGTTAGTTGTTGGTAATCACTAAGCTTTTATTAATAATAATCTAACAATAGTTAGCTAGAGCAATTAATTTCTAGAATAACTCCTTTTAACCAATAGTTATAAATTGGGGGAGAGGGTGGAGGCTGCTTTCAAGTTCATTAAGTTACATTGTATCATAGCTGGGATAAAGGATACATTATTTTCCAAACAATACTTCCTGATAAAATATAGAAACTTTTTTTTCGAAATCCAACCAAAAATGTTGAGGATGCAGCTAACCCCCCCCCCCCTCCCAGCATTTTTAGTTACCTTCAAAATTCCTCTCACTCCACTAGTAATCTGTCCTTTCTTATGAAAGAAACAGACTTAACTTTTACCCTATCTCCTGTCATTTTTTGGAAGTTAATTGAACTGATTTATTTCCAAGAAAAGCCGCATTAAAAAGGTCAAAAAGTCACCACTTGCATTGATAGTTGTTATCTTTTAGGTTTCAATCTTTTTTCTTGCTAATTGAATAGAAACATTAGCTTGTGCTTTGGTTTTAAAAATTATACCTGTATGTTAGAAATTAATTTTAATAATCATTGTTTTTTAGTTAATTGGTCAAATCAGAACATTCATAAGTCTTAGAAGGAGCGTAACATTTTATATGCTTGCCACATTCGTCTTAATGACTGCAAAACAAAATTATGAGCTACATTTATTTGATACTCCAGGAATTTAAGAATTCACTTAAATTGTATTATATTAAATCAAATCACTTAACTTTTTAAAATCAATTTGTATTCAAATGTTATATTTAAAATTATGCAATGTATTTAAAAAATATATTGCTTTGTAATTTAATCTGCTATGTTTCAACAGAATCTACTTGCGGACCTCGGGAATTTGCCTGTAGTAGTGGGCGATGCATACCACAGTCATTCAGATGTGACTCTGACAATGATTGCGGGGACCATTCAGATGAAATGGGATGTGGTAAGTGACCAATTAATATTGATTTTTCTATCTTCATATGAAAGTATTTATTTCGCATGGAAGGACATTTTATGATATTACAGTTATAAAATAATACTAGGTGACCCGTGCGGAGTTCCGCAAAAAAAAAAAAAAAAAAAAAAAACTCTAAACTTAAAATTGAGTTATTCAGGTTCAAAGATTTCAGTCCTCGATTGGATGTGTTAGATTTGGTGTCTTAGTTTCGCTCCCTTGCTAAGGCGGTTTATTTTAAAACATTGGTTGTCGTGGTATAAAACAGAGGATACCTTTCTGCCCCCATTACGATAAACTTTTCAAAGAGATCAAAGACACGTTCACTTTTACAACTACTACAAAAGTGATACCCTATATTAAAATCAAATACCCAAGGCTACTACTAAAATAAATACTGACGTTATCGCAAAACTACCATAGTATTTTGAAACAATAAAAGTTACAATTAAGGTTTACCGAGCTAAGCCTTGGCTTGAAATGTCGCATATAAAATTGATTTGAACAACAATGGTAACGATTTTAACAGTTGAGCAAAAAATTTAACTTTTTCAAACTTAAATCACTTATAAGTCGCTTAAACGTGGATTTTCGAGATTCTCGTTATGCGGCGCTAGCGGAGAAACGTTCTAAAGAACGCTTTTTTTTTAATCTTTCGAATGAAATCAAAATGGAGACGATACGACAATTATTTCGCTAGATAAAGTCAATTTTGTGCCCAAAAATTGAAGTTCGAATAAAAAACGAACCAACACTTTTTAGAGGGTGGGTCTAATTTTCGTCAATAGCCCGTGGGATAAGCTTCAAAATCATAAATTTTCATGCAATTGGATAAAGAAATGAGCGAGTTTCGACTGTGTATAGGATTCGGCTTAGAGAAATAATATCTGGAGATAGTACTTTGTCTTAAAACTTAACGATTTATTTATTATCAAAATAACTATTTGAGGTTTTAATAGATTTAATTGATTTATTACTATTTTTTCAGACTTTTTTTTTTGTACAACTATTATTTCATTTAAACAAACATAGAGAGTTCTATACATTTATTGTATTTTTTTCATTTTAAAAAATAGTTTATGAAAAAAGTTTAAGCCAAAATTTTATCATAATATTCATATACATTATGCTTGTATTAATGATCATGGTATCCCACAAATAAAATGTCAGCACAAAATGTATTTTTCAATTTTTGCAATAAAAATCTGTACATTTACTGGTAAGATAGTCTTTAAAATCTATTTAAAATCATCCTTGTGTATGGAAGAAATTGAAGCATGTCCCTTTTTTTATTTATAAATAAAAATGTGTTCTGTATTAAAATGTGAAAATTATATGCTAATTGTTTTGTGTTTGAACTTTCATACTACCGTATTTTCCTGTATATAATCCGCGGATTATGTGTTAAAAAAGTTCAAAATTTTGAGGTGTGTATTATATGCTGCTGCGGATAATCTGATAAAAAAAATTTCCGCTGAAAAGTTTTAATTGAAGTTTTGAAAGTACGTTTTATTTTATCAAATACTAAACAGATGGCACTGAAGGCATTATGAAAAGCTAGCTCAACGCTCAATCCTCCTGGTCAACACCCTGCTCCTTACATGTCACCCACCCCCCCCCCCCACCCCCAGCTCTTAGCGCCGAGAGAGGCGCAAATAATACGTCACTCGCTCCGCTGAAAATGACGAAATAAACCGAGAAGCGAAAGAAATAGTTCTTAGCGCGGTGTCCGAATTTCGCGCGTAATTAGACCCTCCGCTTCAAAAATCAGATTAGTTTGTGACAATCACGCATTTTTAAGCTTGTTTCTTTAACCATAATCTCCTTAAGTTGTAAACTTAATTTCACTTTTAGTAGCGTCGTTTTGTAGCGCGGAGAAATACATCATTTAAATTGAAAGCGTCAGCCCACAACCAGGTTTCTCATCCGTTCTCCGTGACGTCTTGGTCAAAGAACTTTGAATCATTTTAGTATTCCATTATAGATTGCTTTAAAATCTTAAAAGTTTAATCCTTTATGCAAATAAGAAAAAAAGCTATAACTATGTTTTGACATGGCGAATCTAATTACAAACGCCAAGAAGGCAGCCAGCTGCGTTTTAGGGTCCTTTGCAGTCGCAAACCGCCGGGAGCGAAACAAAAGGCGCCAATGAAACGTCCTTTACTGCGGGACCCATCGACGACGTATGTGACACACCTCCGATAAGAAATGCGCGTCTCGGCTGATAAGAAATGCGCGTTAATCAAGCGAAACATTAAAAAAAAAGGTGTGGACTATACGGCGCTGCAGATTACGACGCTTTTTTGGGGGGGGGGGGGGGGAAGGAAAATAGGGCGCTGGGGATTATATACAGGAAAATAGGGTATTTTGACATCCAAGAAATATCCCTGTGCTCTAAAATGGCCATCTGCTTTATTATTTCAAAATTAAATTGACTGATTTCTTACTTATTAAACTACATAATTTAAATTTTGTAATGTGTAAAATATTTGCTGTTTGTAGTTAATGTGACTTGTGAAGCTGCGGAATTCCCCTGTGAGAATGGACGATGTATTCCTAAATCTTGGAAGTGTGACTCTGAAAATGATTGTGGTGATGGATCTGATGAAGGCGATTTTTGTAGTAAGTTTTACTTTCATTTACTAGTATTAAAATCAATATGCTCATTTAAATTATTAATATTATTTTACTATTTTTAATTTTAAGTTTAAAAATCAAAGATTAGTTTTGAACTGCATTTTTCCTACCTGTAAAATGGAAAAGTCTGAACAAAAATTAAAGTGTGAAAGTTTTTTTTTTCTTCTAAATCTAAGTTCATGTTTGAAAAATTGGTTTAAAAATAGTAATTTGCATGATGATCGTGATAGACTAAATATACACCATCCTATCATCTGCAGTTGTAATTATATTAACAAAGAAATGTTTCTCAAAAATTTATAATCATATATGTTGTTAAGATCTTTAAGTTTAAAATTTTTTCTTTTTGATGAAAGTTTTGAACCATCTCCCCTAAATACGTTGAAAAACGATACTTTTTTATGAAATTATTTTTCAATTTGCTTTTCCTAAAAACTAAACTTATAGGTAAAGAAAACGTTATCTGTAAAAATGTTTGTTTCTAATTTTTAAACTTTAGAATCCAAATTTTAGGTGAAATTCAAAAACTAATCAAGAGTGGTAGTTAATAAAAGTAACACACACACACAAGGTATTATGAGCAAATAGTAGCTTTTTAAAATTATTATTTATTTTTGTTGTTCTAAGTAAGAAATCTCTTAAAAATAAACATATCAGAGTTGAGATTCAAAGACTTATGCAACTTATATCATGTTTGATACTCTTCATAAAACCTCTGCTACATAGCAAATATTAAGAGATTTAAAAAGGGGAAATAGAGCAAGAAAAACTTTTCTTGTTATGTTTATTAAAAATTATGTATTACTAGCTGACCCGGCGAACTCTGTTCCGCCTTAAAGGCAATAAATAAGCAAATTTTTGAATTTATTAAGTTTTTTTTATTAGAAAATACAAAAAAAATTAAGTACCTACATTAATCATTCATTATTGTTTCTGTATTTTAGTACATAGGTTGCTCTTCACTTAAGTACCTTGTGATACACAGCATTTTTTGTTTTATTATCAGGTGCAAAAAGAAACAACGCAGATGGTCTTCCGACCCGTGAACATGCCCCACATGATTGACCATGGGAAAAACAGTGATGTTCTAGATTCAAACCCCAAACTTTTAAGGATTGGCCTTGTGATTTGTTGATGGTCGTAAATTACATTGTTCATCAATTTTCTAACTACCAAACGCGTACCGTTGCACAGTTTTGGTTGGTTTAAGCTTTGGTTTGGAAGCATGATTACTACGGAACCAACCTTTAGGCTTAAATTGTGCGGTGGTAATCTAGGCACATCCAAGGAGTTTAAAAATTCAATTGGATAGTTGGTGGCTTCATCTTCATTTGTGATGCAGTCAATAGATTTGAATGAATGCATTGTTTCAATGATCTTATTTTGAATTATGTAGTTCAGGTCATCTAAATCTTTATTTTTAGCCACCTCTCATCCTCGTTTTCCATCTCTCAGCCTCAGAGGGGTTAAAAACTCTTAAGTGACAATCGTTTCTGACAGCTTATTACATATAAATTTCAAGGGAAGTAACGCATTTGTTTTAATTTACTTCACAAAAAAGTCAAATAACACTCAAAGCACCGCTAACTTACAACCTGTTTACTGCGCTCCGGAAGCTGCCAAAACGTGTGCTTTATGTTGCTCAGCCATGGAGGTGTCAAAAAAGGCTTAGTAAAAAGGCTTAGTCAATAAGCCATTTTATTCTATTAATGTAACTGACACACATAAATTATAGCCTATGTCCGTCTCCTGGCCCTAAGCTACCTACCCACTAATTTTTAGCCATATCGGTACAGTCGTTCTTTAGTTATAAATAGTGTAACTAACACGACTTTCTTTTATAAATATAGATAATCAGGGCTATAACCAGACTTGTTTTGGGGAGGGTTTTATCAACACATTTCTCTTGAACTATATGTATGACAAATAAAATTTGATTTCATGTTTTTTATTCTATTGTGCTTTGTTGCTGTAGATGCTTAAGGGGCATTAACATGAAAAATAAAATAATATCTTTTCAATGAAGAAAAAAATTCTGATGTACGCAAAGCATCTTTGCCCAGTTAAAAAGGTGTATTGTGTATGAAAGTATGCTTGAAAAAACTACAACAAAGATAGTTACTGCAGATAAATCAATTAGTCTGTACTGTCATTCAGTAATGATAGTTACATTTTTCTAATTAAATTGAAAAGTAAATAATAAAATGAAAAATAAAATAGTAATAATGTTTTTTAGCAAAAAAAAAAGCATTAGAAAGCATTTTTTGGAAAATTTCGGAGGGGGTTTGAACAATAAAAACCCACCCCTTAAATACGGCCCTGATTATAATGTATAAAAAATGAAAGAAAACTGCGGGAAAAAATAAAGAGAGTAATTTTGTTAAAATTGTTTTTTAAAGAGAACTTTCGAGGAATTGTGAAATTTCAGTACCGTCGACGCTCGTTATAATGACCACTCGTTATAAAGACCATCCTAATATAACGACCTGTAAAAAAACCCCAACTGTATCTTAATATACTCTATGTTCTACCTCTTATAGCGACCATTTGTTATAAAGACCGTTTTGTGTAGGACGGAGATGGTCGTTATATCGAATGTCAACTGTATTTTGTTTAATTGGTTATTCTTATTAAAGCACTTCAATTGCAGTTTAATTTCGAAACCATGATGTTTCTTATGTCTATTTTGTGTGTTTCAGCTGAAAAAACCTGTGCATACTATCAGTTTACTTGCCCTGGGTCCGGTCATTGCATACCTCAAAGCTGGGTTTGTGATGGAGACAATGATTGTTTTGATCAAGCTGATGAACAGAGTTGCCCTCCTATATCTTGCACCTCTACTCAGTTTCAGTGTGCAAACCAAAAGCAGTGTATACATGAAAGTTATCATTGTGATGGTGTATCTGACTGCCAAGATGCTTCAGACGAGCAGAATTGCCGTAAGCTTGTTTTAACAATCTTTTAGCTCAAAAGTTTTTTTTTTTTACACTTTAGAATTCTAATTTTTTTTTTTGGTGCATCACAACATTAGTTTTCTGTTGCAATTGGGGTGTACTGAAATTCAATAGTACCTTTGACTTGCTGAAACTTTCCATACAGTATAAATAAACAAAGTTTGAAAAAAATATCTAAAACTGAATAAAAGAAGGTTAATTATACTAAAATGAATATCCTAATAAGAAAATTGTTATTTTCGTTATTGTTATTATTATTATTATTATTATTATTATTATTATTATTATTATTATTATTTTTGCTCCTCTTTCGCACTGCTATATTTTTTATGTTTTTAAAAACATTTTTTCAAACTTGTGATTACATTACAATTAGAAAAATTTTGAATTCAAAATTAATCAAGTACAAAAAGTTATTAAGCTGTCTGCATTCAATTGACAATAGAATTTATAATGTAATGTATGGAAAAAATTGCTGAGTACTGAAATGATTTTTCTGTTGAATATAACAATAATCGTTAAATGTGTGTTTAAATGTTATCTAAATTCCCAACCTGCCCAATTTTTAATCTTCATCGTTGCCCTCATGTTCTCTTGTTATCATGCCTGATGAAGCTTTTGGTATTTGTTGAACTACTACAAAATTTTGTTTCGAAGGAGAATATATTTTGATTCTCATTGGTGGAAATAACGCTGTTAATTATTTCTGAATTTGCTGTTTAGTTTTTAAAAAAATATTTTTCTCAAAAAAACTTAGGTTTCAAACAAACAACTTCTGAAACAAAGTTGAAGGATTTTATTTAAATTTTATAAAATTAAAAAACTGTATTTTCCTTATGATGGAAAGTAATAAGAGAATCAGTTAAAATTCTCTATTTATAAATAAAATTCTCTATTTATATATCCTGGTATTAAGGAAGAAAATATTGAAAGAATAATGTGTTTAAATTCATCCTTTAAATTTAAATGAATCTTTGGAACCTTTTTTTCCCTTTTAAATTCCTCTTTGCAATATAAAATCAAATATGTACCTAATTATAAAAACTTTTATTTTTATTGTTGTATTACTTTCGTACTTTCTAATGTAAAATGAAAGTTTTTTTGTCATTTAAATCAGGTTATTCTGTTTACATTTTCTATTTGCTAAGAAAACATAACAGAAATGTTGCTTAGTAACTATTGTTCCCTGAAAAATTGCACAGTATTTGTCATTACAAATATGAATAAAAGGCAGCTTTCTTGAATTTAGTGAATCATTTTAAAGAATTAATTTAAGCAATAATTTACAGATGATTTTTATTGGCTGTTCTTTGTTAGAGGATATGATTTGAGAAATCTTTTACATGAGAACATATTAAAACATTTGTTATTAAAATTTGTATTAGGTTGAAAAGATACTTTAATCTAGCCATTCAAATAAATTGATATTGGATAATGAATTTTTTTTTTTTTTTGGAAATATAGTAAAAAGAATCTTTAATGAAATTTAACTTTATAAAGTCCAGTACTTTAAGCCAGTGGTAAGGCTAAATCAGACTTTAAAAATTTTCGATTTATACAAATTATTACATTTTATTTTATGATAAACAATTATTTTCTTTTATTTATATCTTGAACAAAAACAATAAGGAAAATATAAGGCTGAAAATATGTTTTAAAAACCAATGTTTTGATCATGTTAAGTATGATTAAGTATAACATAAAATATTAATAAGAAAGTTCAATGTACTTAACTTTTATCCTTAGACTTGAAAACTGTGCTTAAATTTTAAAATATTGCTTCACTGTGTAGTTTCTGTGACGGAAAGTTACTTGAGCATTATATTTAAAAATGAGAAAGTTTGTTTATACAAAGGAAGATACTTTAAGTGAATTTAGATTCATTTTTAGAATGTTTCAATTTTTAGGCATTGATTTGGTTAACAAGGCTAAGAAACATTCCAGGAAAACTAAATTTTGTTCATGGTCCTCCTGTGCTCTATTATTTTGTTGTATGCTCATTAATTATATGTCTATACTCGTAATACTTGTAATTGAGATTCCAGAAGCATTGAAAGTAGTTTTCGCAAGGGGCATTAATGGTGTGATTGGGTTTATTTTGTGGTGCATAATACTCATCAAAAGAAAATGTGTCCTGCAGAATTTGAAACATTTAAAATCAGTTGAGAAGTGTTTCTGTGCTCTCAAGTTCAAGCATCACAACTATTGCTTATTTTTAATTTCCATTGTCCCGATATTAGCTGCCAATGTATATGTATATCTAAGAAGTAAATCATCTTGGAAGCATGAGTTTTTCCTTTATTATCATGCATATTCTGGTAGTTTTCTTCAATGTTTGTTAATCTTTCTGAATTTTGCATCTGCGGGAGTGATTAACTATGTTTTAAATGGGCTAGTTGCTGTTTTTTATTGCATTTGTTGCATTAAAATATGCCACTTATTTATTAGTTACAAAAATCAAATCAATTTGGTTTTACATCAAAAACTTAAATGCACTCATATTCCTGATCTCCTACAAAGCTATTCAAAATTTTTGGAGTATGTTGAAGAATTCCAGGAAGTTTTTTCAAACATAATCTTTTGCGTTGTGGTTTCATGTACTATCTTTTTCTTCAATGTGCTGATATCTTACACTCTGCAACCCTCTTTCCCTCCGCATGTCACGTTCCTGAATGTGATGTATGCGGGAATTTCCGGGACGTACCTCCTTTTCGTCGTAATTGCAGCTTCGCAAGTTCCTATAGAAATGCATAAGACAAATCAATCCATTGTTAAATTGTACAATGCTGTTCATTTTAACTCAAACTTATATGAGCTGGAAGTTACTTCAATTACACTTCTTGGGGTTATGCAGAAAAAGAAGACTGTTATTCTTTCTGGTTGTGATGTTATTTACTTTACTAGACAACTGATTTTGACAATAGGTGGATGCCTTTTGACATATGGATTACTTATTGCTAATCTATGAAAAATTAATGCATCAAAAACTTTTCGAAAATATTTTGAAAAAGGCTAGAGTTAACATCATTTGCGTTAGATTATAATTTAGCAATGTATACAAGAAATACCTTTGTGAGATTGATGTGAAGTTTTAATCCGATAAAAGCCTGTTTTTATTGGATGATTCTTCATCCTAAAGCTCACACTTCTTGCATTGATAAAGGGGTTCCTTGTAGCCCTGAAACACATGTCTGCAGTATACCTGTATATTTGTGCTTCTTTAACGTTGGATTAAAACTTCACATTTAGCAATGTATTCAATTGGTTGCAAGTTTTATAAGCGTTTTTACATGATTTTTTTATACTGTATGTATGCTAAAACTTTTTACGATAAAATATTCCCTGTGTAATATCTCAATTCAAGTGATCCACTGCAAAACTGCTTTTTTTTTTTTTTTTTGGGCATTGATAACTGAATTTCCTTTTCTGCACATTTTGAGGATTTATAGGAATCCTCAAAACCTCTCTCCACCATCCCTTGAAAGAAGAAAACTCTTAATCGTATAACCTCTTTCCAAATTTATGAGTTCAACAAAAAGGAATTGTCTTAATTATGTATTTGCCTTAATGGCATTTTGTATATGGCAAGAGAACGATATATTTTCTAAACAGTTTTTACAGAAGAAAAGCTTTAGTTTAAATATATTACTCTGTGTAACTGAAAAAATGTTGAGAGGAAAATGTATCTTCAAATTTGTCAGTGATTTATTCAGTCTGTAGACTATTCAGTCTGTAGACTTATAACTCAAAAACTCTGAAAGGTAAAGTATTCTCATTTTAGACTTAAATATAGGTCTTTTTTAAAAAATTATTTCAAAGCCATAAATTTTTTAAAAAATTATTTGATTTTGAAGTATGACTCGGAAAATGTACCGCATGATTGTGAAAGATTGATTGTTGGTTATGCTAATATAATATTGGCAATTTAGTGTGTATTTTTAATGAAATATGAGTGAATGAATAAAATAAGTTCAGCATAGAGGATTTTAATAATTTATTTACTTTTTAAATGTTTAATTATTTTTGAAATGTGAAAGTTAATGTAACTTTTTTGTTATGTTAGAGAATTCAGCTTGTTAAACCAAGTTAATTTTAAAATTTTGTAATTGCAATATTTTATTCTCAAATAAAACTGAAAGTTATACAAAGCAAAAGTTAATGCTGGAATTGCTTTACAGCATCAAGAGCACCTGATCAGTGTGATTCAGACAAGACATTTCAGTGTCACACATCTCGCATATGCATTCCAAAGTCTTGGTACTGTGATGGTAATTCTGATTGTGAAGATGGTAGTGACGAGCCCAGCTCATGTGGTGTGTATCAACTTGAAATTTTTACTCTTCCTAGCTAATAGAAAATGAATTGCTATTTTGTAGTAAATATTTTGTTGTAATGAATTTACTTATTCTTTCGTTTTAAGGTAATAAATATTGGGAAAATCACATGTCTGTATTTGAATTGAGAGATAGTTGAAAATAATTTCGAACTTTTTTTTTTGATATTCAGGTGAAATTGAATGCCCGCTAAATCATTTTAAATGCAATAACACAAAATGCGTCTTCAAATCCTGGATTTGTGATGGTGCCGATGATTGTGGTGATGGATCAGATGAGGATCATAGACATGCATGTGGTAAAATACTTTAATCATTTTTCTTTTTTTAAAAAAGTATTTACTGTAGCATTAAAAGAACAGAAATCTAGTATAGTGTGCTTCTAATTTTACATTATTTAAGTAAAAACAACAGCTTCTTTCTACATGTGTATGTTACATTTATGGCACTTAACAGATGGTTATATTGAGGTTGAAATTGATTGTTAAAGTTATCTTTATTTTTGCTGCAGGTCCAGCCCCTGAAAGTTGCCCAAGTGGCGAATGGGCTTGCCCAGAGGTCACAGGCCGGTGCATACCCTTGACAAAGGTCTGTGATCAAACTTCAGACTGCCCAAATGACGCTGATGAGGGTCCTGGATGTAGTAAGAAAAAATTTTTGTTTCTCAGTTTTAAGTTACAGTGGTAATTAACTCTCCAGGTTTTCAGTTCATTGTCATTGTTTAAAAACCTGAACAAATGCTGTAGGCGGAAACGTTTTCACTAAAAGATATAAACCTTTATTTCTTATTATTAGAATTATTATTATAATTTAAGAAATCTGTTTAAGATAATTTTTATTTATACTAACTTGAGTTCTTTGCTATAATGGTTTTAAACTGCTGAACTGAATGAAAAGAGAAAGTGTAGAAATGTCATTTGTTGATTAATAATCTAAAGTAAAAATGATGTTTTATTAAAATTTAAATCATGAACAATACTGAGGAAGCAAGTAAAGGATCTTTAACCAAGTCTTAAATGCCTGCTTAGTAAAAATAAATAATAATTAAAAAAAAACTTTTGAAATGCTCTTCCACTTTTATATCTTGAAAAAGTTTATGTTCTTAGGTTTTTCATCTTATGAATTTTATTTTAAGCTATAACCTGATGTAATTTTTGTCAAATAATAATTTGCTAGTAGATTTTGATGTTAGTTGTGTTTTATTTTGCAACAAAAACATTATAGACTATAGTTCTGTCAATATCTATGAAAATTTAATCAATGTTTTGCATACAATTATAGTTGTGTATGAAACATCAAAATATTATTGAATAAACTTGTGTTGATATCTTTGAAAAGTTACTGAATGCTTCATATGTAATGATAAAATAATGAAATCATACTTTGTCTCATAGCTGTAGAAACTTGTTCTTCAAAAAACATGGGTTGCACTCACAATTGTTCTGAAACGCCCTCTGGTCCAATTTGTACCTGCCCCCCTGGAAAAGTTTTGAATGATACGAAAACATGTGTAGGTAAGCTGTTGTATCTTAATTCAAAATTTTGCTTTAAATGAATTGATCTAAGACAATAATATAGTGCTTCAAAACTTTTAAGTCATTAGCAAACCTGAAGTAAAATTATAGTAATACTATTTGGAATGATGTATGTTAAATTAAAGAAACTAGTGTTGCTATGTTATTCACAAAAAAAAAAAAAAAAAGTATGGTAACCATAGTTATAATGTAATGAAAAATACATTCAGCTTCAAGCAGTAGAAAGCATTATTAATCAGGAATAATCTTTATTGCAATTATTGTTATTGCTGTTGCAATAAAAGAAGTATCACGAGTTAAACTGAAGAATTTTTGACTTTTCTACCATTAGTTTTTCTTTTTAATGACTGCTATTTTTGATGAGAAAAAATATTGCTGAATTGATTAATTTATTTTTAATTGAATATATGTATTTAGTTTTGTTTTTAGTATCTCTAGATTTATATTACATATTCATACGAGAAATTTCCCAGAGAAATTCCCAATTTCAAACATTATATTTGAAAGATTAAACTTTGTTTCGTTCTCATCAAACTTTATTCCTTCATTTCCCTTTCTTTCTTTTCTATTTATTCCTCTTTGAGAAGATAATTTTATAAATGTTTTTGTAAATTTAAATTTATTTCTGAAAAAGAATATTTTCTTTCCTAAACATGCTTTTTCATTGAATTAAAAAATAACCTTACTTATTATTTCCTCAAAAATAAGAAAAAATAGATATTTACAAGAATTTATTTATTATATTTATTTTTAGAGCCTCACACATCCCTCATACATACAGCTGGACATTTTACTTTTCTTTCATTGCGGACTTAAAGAAAATAGATCATACAAGTAGTTTTTAATCAAAAATATCTTTCAGTTAATTGTAGAATTATTACTTGGTATTGATGCTTACTTTTTTCTCCTCTATAAATTTGACCTTTTTGCTCTCAAGATAAAAAGTATTCAACAAAATTTAGGAGTAGCTCTGATCTCTAGCGCATATCTCTGGAAAGTTAGAATTCTCTTATCTCTTTGTAGAGATGTTCCTTTTTTTTTCATTTTTGACATCCCTTCCCTTTTTGCCACAAAATTCCACACTTCACTTTATCCCCTACCCTCCCTATGTCACATGTCACACTATTTTTTATAAGATTTTTTTTTTTTTTTGATAAATGTATGATGTCACATTTCTTGTTCCGCTCTCTCTCCCCTTGTCACAAACTCACACTTTCACACGCTCTCCCTCCCCTCATTTGTGGACAGATCCTTTGTAAAATTTTATTTTTACTAACACATGAACTCATTACAAAAAATTTTTAGTAGCTGCTAAAGAATTTCCCATGAATTGAAATACTATGATTATCTTCAATTTTCAGATTTTGATGAATGTGCAATACCTGGACTTTGCAGTCAGGAGTGTATAAATACAAAAGGCTCATTCAAATGCCAATGTCAGGAGGGTTATATTCTTACCAGTGATCGGCACGCTTGCAAAGCTTTAAGTAAGTTTGTGTTCTTTCAACATTTTATGTAGTGTAGGCTTGGTTGCCCAATATTTAAGCTGAAAATGTTTCTTGATTTACCAGTATATCACGTTTTTAATTTCAGATTGGAGCAGTGCATATCTGGTCATTTCGAACCGGCGCTCTATACTGGTTGCTAATTTAAATACCACTACATTAGAGAGAGTCCCTGTGAGGGTTGAGAACGTGGTAGCCACAGCTTCAGAAATGTCTACTGGCACTATTTATTGGTCTGATATGGTGCTTAAGAAAATATTTCGTTTGAAGAAAGGTGGCGATCCAGAAGTGGTAAGACTCAAATTAGGTAGCTTAATTAATGACTTTAAGAACTTAGGAGCTTAAGCAGGCTTCAAAATTCTTAAATTTAGTGTAGCTTTTTTTTTCTTCTATCATATTAGATTTTTGTTTCGTTAGTCATACTGTTTGAATGAATAAGTATCAAAACAAAATAAAATAAATTGTATGTACAGTTGAAACTTAATAATTGGAACATGGTTAAAACTAATTACTGCTAAAATGAACTAGGTTTTCGATCCTCATCTTCTTGCTTTCTGTGTATTGGTCTTCGAATAAGACAAACGAATTCGGTTTAGACGAATTTATTTTAAAAGTCTCTTGGAGTTTGTTTTAGCAAGATAAAATCAGTGCTGTTTCTAACGTAATTTTTCACTAGGTTGTTGGGAGTGGTTTGGATCTTGTTGAGGGACTTGCTGTAGATTGGATTGGAAAAAACCTGTACTGGGTAGACTCTCGCCTGAAGACTGTTGATGTTTCAACTTTGAATGGAGAACACCACATGGTTTTGTTAAATGAAAATATAAGCCAACCTAGAGGACTTTCAATCGATCCAAGTGAAGGGTAAATATGATATTCACTTAGTGAATGCCGTTTCATTTATTGTACAAAAAACATAAATAAGCATTTTGTTTCGTAGATGTAACATTATGGCTAAAAAATATCTTGCAAATACAAAAGTGACGACCAGCAATCAATCCTCGGTCCAGCTATGCTGGTTCTTGCTGATTTATCAATCCTCATGAAAGATCAGAAGCCCTCTTAAAACTATCTTACCAATTGCTGGTAAGAGCTACTTGTACTAAACTATTCTAAGTGCCTGCAATCTGGTTGAAGTAGTAATTTTTCTTCATTTCAAAATTATCTTAGGGTTTGAAAAGCTTAAAACAATGACCCCTGGTTTTGCCATGTGTGCAAAAATTTAGCCCATACATATCCTTCATTTTAATACACTTTACTCTTTTGTTCAAAACTTTACATATGAAACAATCTAAACCTGGAATCATAATACAAGTTTAGAGAGCCTGTTTCAAGCCTCTTACTTTCCTTGGAATCCTTGCTTGATCTTGCTTCTAATGTTAATAGATTTCTATTTTTAGTAATTTATATTTTCAATCTTAGCTTTTCAAAAGTAAATTAACAATAATTGAGTGCCAAAAATCCCTGCTTTTAAAGATTCAGGTTCTTGCATTGAGAAAACTAAATACACACACTTATATGTATGCGCACTTGCATTGATTCAGGCATAAGTTTCTTGCTGTTAGAAAAAATCTAAAATTGTTTTTATGCTTTCATTTCCCAGCAATAAATGTTTTACAATGAAGGAAATTGAAATGTAACAAGTATGTTGCAATCAAAAACGTACAATTTTCATACTGATGTATGAAAAGATTTCGTTTTGGGGGTAACACTTTTTGTAAATTGTTACTTTGAGCCGGAATTAAAATTATAAAAAATTTGCTTTTATTTTTTTGTAGCCTTGTCAAAGGAGCTCTAATTTGCATGTTATAAAATGGAAAATTCATGAATGAGGTGTTTGATTTTTCTTGGTTTTTTTGCAGAATCAATCATTTACTGTAAATAATTGACTGTACAAAAAGTCTTAACAAATGGACTATAAAAATGTATCAAAATGTGTAAACATTTATTTTTTTTACTGTTTAGTAAAAAGTTGAATTAAAACTACCACAAAGTTAAAGCAACTTTGAATCTCATTTTTTGTTCTAAATTTCCTGGGATATGGAAGTATATATGGTTTATTGTTTCTTTATATTATTACATTAACTGAATTATCCCTATGTCCATTATGAATTTCAGGTCACGTATAATGTTTTGGACCGATTGGGGTGAAAACCCAAGGCTCGAAAGTTGTGGAATGGATGGAACTCTCAGGAAAGTAATTGTGCATACAAAAATATTTTGGCCAAACGGACTCACCATCGACATTCCAAACAAACGAGTGTACTTTGCAGACAGTAAATTGGACTACATTGATTTTTGCAACTATGACGGATCTGGTCGTCATCAAGTCTTAGCTAGAAATCATGTACGTAATCAGATGTTTTAGAAACACCAAATTAATTTCACAATCATGATACAAATAATGTTGTCTGTATGTTTAATCCATTTGCATTGGTATGACATTTTTATGAATATATTTGCAGTCTATTCCGGAACTTTGGTTTGTAATTGTGATATATTTGAATAAAAGGAATGATTATTCATTATAATATAAAATATCAACTTTCTAAAAAGATTTTTATATTAAAAAAAATAATTTGTATGTTTTGTGAACCATACAGTTTTGCCCAAAACACCTGCAAATCTTAAAGATTTTTAGAGCATTGATAGTTCATAGTATAACTGATAATAAACTTTATATTTGAACATATCACAGTTAAAATCATCATCAGCAACAGCAGCTCAACAATCCTGGGTGGACCCTGGCTTTCTCGAGAAGCAAAAATCATTCTTTCTGTGTGCCACAGCTTTCTAATCTTTAACTGATGGAAGCAAAGTCCTTTTCAGGCAATCTAGATTAAAAGTCAAAAAATAAGATTCAGGAATAAGTTGCAAATATATGTTTAAAATCATCATCCTGCAAATCTCATTCCTGCAAATTAACCAAATATTAATCCTTTGTTTTTTTTTTTGCAGTACCTTCTTCACCCTCATTCTCTCACTGTTTTTGAAGACACATTATACTGGACTGATAGGCAGCTCAACAGAGTACTGTCTTGTCATAAATTCAAAGGAACAAATCAGACTGTGGTATCACATCTAGTCAGCCAACCTCTTGGCATTCATGTTAGTCATCCCATTCTCCAACCACTATGTAAGCTATGCAGTGAAACTACTTAGTTCCTTTTTAGAATTCCTGTTGTATATATTCTGTACCTTGGAACAACAGCCAATTTTGATAAACTTTTATTTATAATTGAAATCTGTCAATAAAGTAGCAAATTTTAGATGCAATAATAACTAAGGTGATTCACAACCGTCAAAATTTATCTGAGTCCTAACCATTGTTTTTTCCCGGAATCTACATTTTATCAAGAACTCAAACAAGGATTGCCACTTGCCCCTTGTAATCCCAAGTGTAATTAAAATTAACATTTAGTTATGCATACATTTCTAATGTAGTGTAAGACAGTAGTCTCTTTACATGCTCAACATTTTGCTGGACTTAGATGTAAAAGTTCTGTTGAGCCAAAAAATAATTAAGTAACCCCTTTTTGTGACAAGCTGATATTTTGGTATTGGGCGTTGTTCCGAAGTACAGGCATGTAAAGAAGTCTTTCTGTCTTGCTCTGGAAATAAAGAATTCTGTGTAATTCAGTGACGTGCGGTCTGCCCAAGCAAACCAAGCAGTGCATGGGCACCAAAAAAAAAAAATCTGATTACTATGCTCATAAGTAAAGACAGGAAATATGAATGTATATTTTCTCTTGTCTTTCTTTTCTCCTGAAACGAAGTTTCAAATTCATTAAAAAGTCGCTTGACGACGTTCTCACAATCGCTTAAACGACGATTCCCCTGGATCCCCTGGAGCACCCTTATCCCCATACAAAAGAAAGAGAAGACCATCCCTACTGCGAGTCGAACCCTAGCACAAGGAGGTTTGAAGGGGTGTTGCCATGCCAACGCATGTCGCCGTGGCTCCTATCCAATGATAGGAGACCTCCTAAGAAGCTCCTGCAATGCCTGAAGCTCTTTCGAAACCAAGCAGGCAGTTCCATGCTTGGTGAGATTTCTAAAAGTTGCTATTTTTCGGGTGAAAGTAAAATGTTTTAAACGAATTTTTTTTTTTGTTTTTGTCGCTGAATTTCAATATGTCGGATATCGTCGCTGATTTAATTAAAGTACCCTTTTCTAGAAGATTATTTGAAGAAAAGATTGATTTCTGAAGGAAGACCGGTACCTACACTGCCAAATTTAATTCAGCAGCAAAAGACTGTAACTCGTCATTTTCAGACTGCGAATTATGAAAGGTGTGAGTGGCTTACTGGGAGTGTGTCACACAACAAACTGTACTGTTGGAATTGTTTGCTTTTAGTACTGACAGGAACTCTTCTTGGACAGCTAAAGGATATGATAAGTTAAGCAATTTAACTAAAGCAATAAGGGACCACGATGTATCTGTTGCTCATATTCGTGCTTCAATCTCTCTAGCTACTTTCGGAAGTGTTCGCATTGAGACTGAGTTGAGTGAACAGACACGCCAAAGCATAATTTTGCACAATGAGAAGGTAAAACGCAACCGCGACATATTAAAACGGTTGATAAATGCTGTTTGCTTCATTGCAAAATTAGAGCTGCCATTTAGAGGAGACGACGAATCGAAAACATCAAACAACCGAGGTGTTTATTTAGAACTTCTGGAATACACAGCCCAGTATGACCCCCTACTGAAAAATCATTTGGATTCTTCTGCAGTTTTTAAAGGTGTTTCCAATCGAATTCAAAATGATTTGATTGAATCAATTGCAAATTCACTGATTAAGGAAATTAAACAACAATTAGCAGCATCTGATTTTGTTGCTATATTAGCTGATGAGACAACTGACGTCTCCAACAAATCCCAGTTTTCTCTTGTGTATCGGTATAAGACTGAAGGAAAAGTAGTGGAAAGGTTTGTGTGCTTTCAAGACGTAAGTGAGGACAGGACGGCAGCGGGTGTCTCTAAACTAATATTAGAGCACATTCAAGATTTTTCCAACTGCGGCGAAAAACTCGTCGCACAAAGTTACGATGGAGCTGCAGTGATGGCCTCTTCATTAAATGGTGTGCAAAGCCTTATCAAAGCATCCTTCCCGCAAGCTCTCTTTGTTCATTGTTATGCTCATTGCTTAAATTTAGCATTGTCCAAAAGTGCATCCAACATCCCCGAATGTGGTATCTTTTTCGCAGCTCTTAGTGGACTAGCAGCATTCTTTTCCAGGTCCCCAAAACGAGCTAAATTTTTAGATGAATTTCTAGGAAGACGCTTGCCTCATGTTTGCCCAACGAGATGGAATTACTCTTCTCGACTTGTAAATACTGTGCACGGTAAAAAGTCTGAGCTCCGCCAAGTTTTTCTATCAATGTTGGAACATCAATCAGAAGTAGATTCTGACACTCTTTCTCTAGTTCAGGGACATTTGGCTAGCTTAGAAAGCTTTGAATTTTGCTTTTTCCTTGAAATTTTTCAAAGTATATTTGCCTTCACTGATGTTTTGTTCAACGTACTTCAGAATTCGTTACTAGACATCACTTACTGCAGACAGAAGATTATGGAAACCCAAAATGCAGTGAAATCTCTTAGAAATCGTTTTCAGGAGGTATATGACGAAACAGTATCCGATGTTGGACTTCCAAAACGGAGAAACAGACATGCTGGTACAGATATCAATGCACAGTATAGCAGGTTGTATTGTGAAGTGTTTGATAACATTGAGCAACAAATGAACACCAGATTCCAAGATTACGGGAAGCTTGCATTTTTGTGCTTACTTGATTCTTCCAAGTACAGTTCATACACCCGGAACTTCCCAAAAGATGGTTTTCAAAGTTTAATGGAAAATTATGGGCGCTACTTTGACGAGATGAGGCTGAAAAACGAATTAATTGTGGCATATGGCTCGAAAGAATTTTCCGATAAGCCTCCTCACCAACTAATGAGTATGTTATCGACCACATCACTCGGTAAATCCATGCCTCAACTGAACTTATTGGCTACACTTTTCTGTGTAATTCCAGTATCCACCTCAACAGTTGAGAGATCATTTTCTGCATTGAAACGAATTAAAACTTATTCTCGAAATAAGACAGGACAAAAGCGGCTTTCTAATCTTGGACTGATTTCCATAGAATGTGACTTGTTAAATACTCTGAAAGAGAGAAACACATTTTTCGATTCTGTAATTGAGCATTTTGCTACGAATGAAAGAAGAATGGAATTTAATTATAAATGAAATATTAAATTAAATGCATTATCTGCTTCAAAAACAGCTAAACTTGTTAGTATTTTAGTAAGTTGTATTTTTTAAAGCTGTATATTTTCAACAGCAGATTCAGGTATTATATATTTTCTTAATGAGTGTTTAATTTGCATTTTTAATTGATCAGTGTATGTCATTTATGTTTGCTATATAAAGAGTATTCTTTTCAAACTGACTGTTATTAGAATTAACACACATAGCTTAAAAAACTTATACTACTAACAAATATTACGAAATATAAGTACTACTATGAAAAAAAAAATTGGACATCGAAGTTGCTTGGGCACTCTCTTGGGTCACCGCACGTGCCTGGTGTAATTTAGATCATTAGTTAACTTGCTGTTGAAACAAATATTTTTCTATTATTGGGCATGTAAAAGCCTTTTGTATGAATTTTCAATTTTTTTTTTTTTTTTTTACTGGAGATTAATTTTATGAAATTTATCTTCTATGATGTAAAATGATAGTAAAGTGGAAGCAGAAGTAAAAAACACTTGAGACATGCTATGTTATGAATAAATGCATAAAATGCCATACTAAATAATTAAAGGCATTTGAGTGGATTCTCTTTATGTAAATAAATTAGTAAAATTTGTGTTTCACTGATCTTGAGCTTTGTGAAAATAATTGTGTTTTGAATCTCCCCGAGCAGAACCTGTAAAATAAAAAAAAAAAAAAATGGAAAATTATAAACAGAACAAACGTTTAGTTTGAAAGGTTTGAGGAGCTTTTCCTCATATGCATTATGTAGGCAATGTTTGAAAGCAATGAGACACGCACAATGGGATCTTGTAAATACACAATAAGTCTTTTATCCTCATAAGGTTAGAATTGGAGATTCATAATTTCCAGCTCAAACCAACATAGATTAATATTGCAATATCTTTCTTACATTTTGTTGAAATTATCACAAAATATGCTTTTAGAAATCGAAGTAATGACCTTTTCCTTAAAAAAAAGTTATAGAACTTTTAGTTATTCCACTTCCAATTTTATGTTTTATTCATCTCATAGATTTTCCCTCTCTTTTTTTGGAGGTAGGTTTTGTTTTTATTTTTTAGACAGATATTTTTGTTTTTCCTTAGAGTTACAATTGTGATTATTGATATATGGATGTGGGTGACAAATTTAGAATTGGTGAAGAAATTAGAACAATGCACAAAAAAGGAAGGTTCATGCTTGTTAAATGTAATTGTGCTAATTCTTCAGTAAATGCAGTGCAATTTTCTAGAATAAAGCTTACAGTTCTTGCTCTGTGCAGGCTATTTTGCAGTGCAGGCTTCTAAATTTCTTGAGGTTGTATAAGTTTAAACATAAAAGGAGCCAAAATAAGTCTAATAATAATGACTTGGTTGATTTTTTTTTTTTGTCTTTTTATACTTGTTGACCCTTGATTCATTGATGTTGGTAAAAAAATGATTTTGTTCTCTCTTATAGCCGTTAATCCATGCGAAAATGCAACTTGCAGTCATTTGTGTCTACTATCGCCATCTCATTCTAGTGGTTACACATGCAAATGTCCACCTGGTTTTGGTAGAGATACAAAAACAGCAGAAGGAAATTGTGTACCTGGTGAGTACACATTTTTTACGTGCAATGTGATTTTCAATTAAAAAGTCATTATTTGATATTGTATTTATGGTTCAAATGTTAGCTTTAAAAAATACAAGTACAACGTGGGATGATTGCTAAATTTATTTTGTTGCTGAACCTTTTATTTGTGAAATTATTTTAACTGCTGTCAACTGCTACAAAATTTGCAGTTTCTATGAATTGCAGCCTTGAACTACAATGCAAAGAAAACATACTTTACTTGTCCTATTGTAAATTTAAACATAAGTTATTCATTGAGTCATATATGCTATCAAATGTACTCTTTTGCCGCCCTCCCCATTGAAAATTCTTCTATAAATTTAGACTTCCAAAAGTAGGCATTTCTTACTGATTTATTAACTTCATTAACACAGTTAACTTTGAATTTACTGTTATTCAGTCTTCTTTCTTTTTTCAATGATTAAAAAATATGTATGTGTAGTCCCTTTTGATTGACTTTTTGTGTTTGGTGGCTCTAATTGTTATTTCTTTGGCTATAAGTTATCGCCTCAAATAATTTTTAAGCTGTAACGAGATATCAAACTTAGTAATTGTTATAACTAATAAAGTATTGTATACAGAAAATGATTTCATTTTGGTGTAGCTCTAATTAGCATTTGTATTTTTTGAATGAAACATAATTTAAAGCTGAAATTAAAAAATGTTGTGTATTTTCTTTTTCTGATAAGGACAAAATGCTGAATACATAATGGTTAAAATCTCATCATTTGTTCACCTCCCCCCTTTCTTTTCACGCTGGACCCTTCATTATTTATTTGTTTGTTGTTTATTTGTTTTAGTCTTCAAACCTATTTAATGAGGTGAAGAAAGTTTTTCATGCAAAATATTTTGTATTGCAGTTGATACTCCATATCTAATGGTTATGAGAACTACACAGTTGGTGGACATGAGTCTGAATCCTGGCGACAAAACAACTGGCTATTTTACACCAGTGATTGGTATAGAAAATGGCTATGATTTTGATTATGACAAGAAAAAAGGACTTATCTACTACATTCAATTGGAAGAGGATGACAAAGAGAATGCAAGTATTTTTACCTTTTATTTTCCTACAAAGTTAAATATTCTTCTTTACATATCTGTTTCTTTAATGTAAAAAGCTTAACTTTTAAAACATTTTTTTTTGGGGGGGGGGGGGAGTTTGTTAGGAGCAGTTAATATAGAATCCAACATAATTAATTGCTTGTTAATCAAAAAAGAAAGTTGGATAAGTAAGAATGAAATTCATATGATTAAAAAAAAACAATTAACTTCTCTGCTAAATTTAGGTCACTTGGATTGGTGCTTTTTTTTTCTATATTACGTAGTAGACAGTAGAAAAACTGTTTAAAGTGGTTGGAAATATTTACAAGCATATGGCAATCCCAGAATTTAGAAGTTGATATGCTTGAATGTCACCAACTACAAAATTTTTGCTTTTGCAATGGCAATAAATAAATTAAAATTGCCAAAACAATTAAAATGTGCCAAGAAATGTACCTTAAATGAAAAAGTGCCAAAGAAAAAAAAAGAATTTATAGCAGTTTATATTATGAAGTATACTATTTAAATAAAGTTTATTCAAAGTTATTAAAACCAACAGCAGTCTTCAGTATTATCTTTAAAACAATTTTGAGAGTATAATTAATTTTATGCAAGAAAGAAAATTAGAACTATTTCTCATCACATGGATGATTTTTAGAAACTTTTTTTTTCTCTTAAATTAGTATTATGAATCAATCTTTGGAAAAAATGCTTCATTCAATTTCCCACAAATATTTTTCTTGCTGTTCATTCTAATAACTGATTTTCCTTGTTCCTCTCTTGTACTTACACTAAATTTAAGTTGAATCTATTATTAATTTGACTTAAACTTGCAATATTGCTCAGTACAGGATTAAATTTTTGTGTATAAAAATTATAAATAAGTGCTTTGTTCATATTTTAATTGCATGTCTATATTTTCAGGGAACAATATATAGGGTATCATTAAGTGGAGGAAATCAAACCAAGTTTCTTGCTGATGGCTTCGTCGGAGCTCCCTATGTCTTGGCATTTGACTGGATTGGGAGGAATATTTATATTGGGAATCGAAAATCATCAAATTTTGAAATTGTTAAAGTAAGTGCAATAGTGTGCTTGCCTAATTGGATTCTGAGTCTGTTTATTGCCAATTGTTTCCGATCTCATTTGTATTAATAAGAGAAAAAATTTCTCTGCTAAGTATTAGCATTTTAACTTAAGAATTTCAAAGGCCTTGTTGAAACAAAAAATTTTGTCGGGGGAAAAAAAGCAGGCGCGTAGTTTTCATGCAAATTTTATGAGTATGAAAGTATTTTGTGAAAAATATTCAAAAGATGAGAAAATTATATGCACAGTTGTGAACACATTTTTTTCATTACCTAGGAAGGAGTTTTAACTAGTTTAGACTCAACCCTTTACATCGCTACAAACTGTTTGTGTGAAATGTACTGTACGGATTTTCCTGTAAGAACAGTAACATCTGTTTCAAAAATTAACACCATAAATTAAAATTTTTGTTCGTAACAGAGTACTGTTCATAGCTACATGTGCTTTCTTTTTTTGCCAAAAAAATGTTTTTTTGCTGCTCTGATTTTAAAAATAAAATCAGAATAAATTAATTAATGATAAATTAACAAATAAAAATATTTAATTAATTTCTAATGAATAAAATAACAACTAATTTAATTTCTTTTTATAGGTTGATGGTGAACAAGATTTCCGTCGAGTCATTTTGAGCAATGATGGTACAGAATTTGGAGTGGCAAAGCCAAAGGCTGTGGTGTTAGATCCTGAAGGCGGGTAAATGATTTTTTTTTTTTTAATTTTTAGTAATTGCAATTGTAACCAAATGTATTGTTTGAAAATAACTGATCGCTTTTACTAAATTCGTATCTTAAATGTTTTCCAGGACATTATTTTGGCTGGACGAAGGTGGTGTAGGTGTTCCCATGAAAATCGCAGCTGTAAATATGGACGGTAATAATTCTCGGATTTTATTGAAGGATGGTCTGAACAATTTAGAAGCGCTGACTATAGATTTGTTTAATAAAAGACTTTATTGGAGTCAGAGATATGATGGAGGGGTAAGTCGGTTTATATTTTTAACCATTCCTTGTATCAATATTTTAAAAACATGACCTGTTGCAAAAGTATTACTTATCGGTTTTGGCATTACAAGAGATCTTATTTTCAATGCAGAAAGTTTTGAGCTTCTGAAACCCAGTAGCAGTCACAATGAAATTACTCTCTGTGGTTTTTTTTTTTTTTTTTTGATGCAAACTAAAAATCAGTAATAATAAATTCACTTTTTAAGTGATTGAAATTATTACATTTATGTTTAAAAAAATATTTATCATCCTATTAAGCTGCATATGGGTAAGTTACTATTTAGTTAATTATTTAATAAATAACAAAATATAGATGAATACCCAAACACACACACATAGCTCTCATAAAACTTTATTACCCAAAATAAGGACTTAGTTATGGTTTTTTCCTATGTGTGTTAAGTTAAAAATATTTTCTGATTAATTTATTTATGATATATTTCATGCTAAGATGTCATTTTTTTACCATTATAATAAATGATGCTGCAGATATAAGTCATTTATTTTTTATACAATATTTGTTTAAAAGTTATTGATTCCTGTATGTGCTTTATTTATATTTATTTTTCAATTTTAGCCCTTAAGTACCAAAAAAATATTACTATTATTTTTATTCAGAACATTTTATCTCACTATTCGGCATTCAAATTGATGACAGCGTTGCTATTTTTTTTTTTTTAATTTGTTTTTCCATTAATGCATACTGTTTCTTTTGATTGGATGCAGGTATTATCTTATTTTATCATTCAGAAAAAAATTTTATTTGGTAAATTAAGTATCTTCTGTTCCCAAAAGTTCAGGTTCAGGATGTGCCTGGATATTACAAATAAATAAATATGAATGTCAAAGTCAATAAAACTTTTATGAACAGACTGAATTTTATTAAAATGTCCTGTTCACAAATTATTGGTTATTGTATAATTTTTGAAAAATGCAATTTTTTCAAATGCTCGCTGATTTTTTTTTTACATTACTTAGTTCAATTATTATTGCTTTGTTATTATTATTAGATATTCAGTATCACCACTGATGGAAAAGATAAGAAAAGTATTGTAACAACAGGAGTTGCCAAGCCCCAAGGTCTTACTGTGTATAACAATCGGTTGTACTATTTGGATTCACTCTACGAAAACATAGTTCAGGTGAATCTGCCAGATGGGAGTAATCCCGTTACCTTAGAGGACAATGCTGCTGGATTAATCACAATGAAAGTTTACAGTAAAAGACCATGTAAGTAAATATTATAATTGTTTTGAACAAGTGCTTTCAAACCATATTTATACAAAGGTCGACAGAGTTATGTAGTAGTTTGGCGTTGATCTCTTATGCCCCCATGGGCTGATTCAAATCTGGATCTAGTCGGTCGATTTTCCAGATGCAGAAAATCTGCAGGAACCATGATGCCACATGTTATGGATGATCACTTGAGCACTCGATTGACTATCAGTACTCTTGGCAAAATTTAATTTCTAGTGCCGTTTCACATGAAAGAGAGCCTAAATCAGGGGTGCCCTACCTACAGCTTACATTTTTTATGTGACCTATAAAGTTGAACCCCCTGTTCCATTGTTATGTTCAATTTTACAAACCAAAAACTCTATTCTGGAATCTTACAAAAAAAAAAAAAAAAATGCCGTCATTTGGTATTAAGAATAAATATTACAACTTTGGAGTCCATGCTCAAATTGTTTTCTGGAAATAAAAAGCGGTGAAGAGGTTGGGCATCATTGATCTAGATTCATTCGTTAATCATGTTATTAATCTAGCATGGTTAAATATTCTGTAACCCTCTTATGTTTTAAATTATAGCAACATAAATACTTCTTGAGGCTTTCACGGCCGGCGTCAATATGAAGAGTCCGGGCTTATGGGCGGTGGTCGATGAGAAACATAAATTTCAAATGTTTCGTCAGACACTGCGGTCGACATCATCAGTGAGTAAGTTTTGATGAGACTGCTGCGCTAGCTTCGGCCGCTCTGGTATTTAAATAAGCTGCTGATGGGTGCTGTCTCCTGACATAGACGGAGGCTCACCCATACCCAGGGTTCGTACGCTCCTTACAAACTCCTTATAAACTCCTGCTTTTTAACAAGAAAAAATAAGGGCCCTTAAAACTCCTGAATTTTGCCATTATCTCCTTACAAACTAGTTAATTTTTATTCTGTTAAATATATCCTTCTACCACTAATCCCAACGGCGATTGCAGTGGTGCAAGTGCTGCGCCAATTGCACCACGCTGCGCCAAATGAATCCTGCGCCATCCTGCTCCCAAACACATTTTTTGATCGAAATTGCGCCTGACTGCGCCAAAACGGTCGTTTTTCTAGCGAATATCGCGAAAAAGTGGCACAACTTCTGCTTTTGTTAACCGTACGTTGTGACGGTTGCTATGGCGATATTCTGAACACGTGCGTCGCGAAAAATATTCTCCTTATCTGAAATTTCAATCCTTTTGCATCTTGCAAAAGTTTTGATATTTTTCAGAATCCAAAATTATTTTGACATATGCTACCTCAGCTTAACTTATTTCATGTTTTATTTTGAGAAAAAAGTAATTTATTTTTAGAATCATGTCAACATCTAGCATTTACGTCGCGGACGAAGTTTCCTATGTTGAAGATTTCAATCCAAATGCATCTTTCAAAAATTTTAATATTTTTGACAATTAACCGTTATTTTGACAATAAATACCTTCCATTGGCTTATTTTAGCTTGTATTTTGATAACAAATAATTATTTTTTTTCTATTTATATACCTATTAATTTTTGCAAGCTTGATTTTAATTAGCATTAGGTTATCCATTGCTTCATTTTTTGGAAAACAATTAAAACAATCAAACACATAATGTTTAATTATGGCTTTGTACTGAAAGGCAGTATTTTGAAAAGTTGAATTTGTAAAATTATAATTTTAAAAGCTAAAAATATAATTTTCCATGCTTCTAGCAGCAGTGCTCCCATTAGGTCATTAAAGGAAAGATAAAATTTTGATGTGTTGTACAAAATTCAGAGATACTTTATGGCAGCTCATAATTATCTCATTCTGCTGTTTAGAAGTTCTAACGTCTTTAAGTTTTGTAACCAGCACAGATTTAAGCCATTAAAAGCAGAGAGAGAAACTAATTAAATGTGAAACAGTACACAATAGTTACACAAGAAGCTTAATCCAATCAAGAGTCATCAGATTCTTTATTAAATTTGGCAAACCAACAACAAAGGTCAGCTGTTAAGAACGATGTCTGGTCTGAAATAAGGTTGTAAAATGGATGTTAGAAGATGCAGAGAAGTTATGAGAAAGAACAGTAGAACAAAAAGAAACTAAGTTAAACTTTTAAATTAAGGTTTTTCAATTTTTAGCCCACAAAATCTAATTTTGCACGATAAAACATAAAAAAAACTTTAGTTTACTTTTCAAGCACAAAGATAGTTCCTCAATTTTAAGTTAAAACGCATTGTTTACAAAAGAAAATCCAAATGTTATTGATAATTATTAGGGGGACCGGAAAGTAATGTCGTTTCTGCGCATGCCAATACTTGATTGTCATTTGTCAGCTCATTGTTTGGTTCAGAGGCGTACCAAAGACATTGTGAGGTTATAGTGATTTCTTTACTTATAGACAATTGAATTACAATTTTTTTTTGTAATTTTGGGTAAAATGGCCAGCTAAATACCAGAAGAGGTACACATCCGGCATTGCATGCTCTTTGAGTTTCGCAAGGGAAATAACGCAACAGTTGCTACCAAAAACATTTGCGATGTTTATCCAAATGCACTGGACATTCGTAAATGCCAAAGGTGGTTTTCCAAGTTCAAATCGGGTAATTTTGATCTTTCCGACTCGTATCGATCAGGAAGACCATCAACGTTAGCAACGACGTGTTAAGGGCGGAAGTGGAAGCAAATCCGTGTCAGACGATCGAGGAATTGTCAAACAGTCTCAACCAACCTTGGTCGACCATCCAAGAACATTTGAAGCAGATTGGGAAAGTAAGCAGAGCAGGTGTTTGGGTCCCGCATAATCTGTCCGAACACAGGAGATGAGAAATGGGTCCTGTATGATAACCCAAAACGCAAAAGGCAGTGGCTCTCTCCAAATGAAATCCCTCGGAGTATTGCTAAGCCAGGTTTACACCCCAAAAAAGCGCTTTTGTGTGTTTGGTGGAGTATTCGCGGCATTGTTCATTTTGAATTACTGAAACCTGGACAAACTGTTACTGCAGACCTCTACAGCGAACAATTGCAGCGAGTCAACCGAAAAGGCGTCATTCTCCAACATGACAATGCAAGACCGCACTGCGCAAGGCGAACTCTAGAAAAAATTAATGAATTGAGGTGGGAGGTGCTGCCTCATCCACCATATTCGCCCGATGTTGCACCATCGGATTTCCACTTATTCCGAGCGCTGCAACACTTTTTAAGTGGCAAAACATTTGTAAATTTGGATGATATCCAAAATGCCATCCCTAGATATTTTGCCGAAAAACCAATTAATTTTTATCGATCAGGGATTGAAAATTTACTCACTAGATGGCAAAAGGTTATTGACAATGATGGGGAATACATCATTGATTAAAAATAAAGACTCGTTAAAAATGTATGTGTTTGTATTTAGCGTAAGAAAACGACATTACTTTCCGGTCCCCCTAATATGCAACTAAAAAACCAAAAAAGTCTACATTTTTCATATTGTCATGGAAGCTTTAAACCAAACGTTTGCATTTCATATTTGACCCCCACAAATCAGCTTCTAGGTTATTCATGGATAGGATTATTTTCTAAAAAATGAAAAAGGATTGGTAGTATAAATGTAATTGTTAAAAAGTGGATGAGTTTATCGTTTCAATTTGACTTTAAATGAATGTTCCAATTTCTATATCCTTGTCTCTGAAATTTGAGTTAATTACAGTGAAACATTTTGCTGTTCTATTGAAACCACATCTAGTATTTTTAAACTATAAATAAAATTTAATAATAGATAATCAGTGCTTAGTTAAAATCCTAATATATTTCTGTACCTTAATGCAAAAACAACCAATGTCAAAATTCGTCGAATTGATATATACAGGTTCAAAGATTTGAGTCTCCATAGGAATAGTTAGATTTGGTGTCTTAGTGTCGCTACACTGCTAAGGCGGTTTGTTTTAAAACATTGGTTGTTGGTGTATGACAGAGGATACCTTCCTGTCCCCATTACGATAAAAAACTTATAACATCAAATTTTTGACATTGGTTGTTCTTGCATTAAGGTACAGATTTAAATTACTATAAATGTATGTGTTTATCACAGTCACATAGTATCTTATGCAAGCCTGCTCCTAAACACAATTCTGCCGCTCCCAAATGGTATTTTCGCTGCTCCTGAAGATGCTCCCGAACCACATTTGGTCACTTGCACCCCTGCGATTGTGTTCGGGTTTTACACCTGAATTCTAGTATATTTTCGTGTTAAAATCGGAAATCCAGTATTTTTCGCTATGCTTTTATCTTCCCACATCCGAATTTTTTTTCCTTGTTCCAAATTTTTGACGATTACATCCATAATTATTAGTAATATACATCATCTAGACCTGTTAAAATGACATTCTAAAATTGTTTTGTGTAAAAATTCTTTTATTTTCCGCTCTTAAACTTTTGATGCCTTCTTTTAAAACCATACAATCCCTTTGCATCCGGTTTGAGAATCGAATTTTTCCTATTTTTTATGTTTACTTTGCTTTGCTTAGGGGCAAATAAGAGAAATGTCTTTTTATTTCTATTAAAATTTTAAATTAAAAATTTTCAAGTCAAATTCTCTTTCTACAAGAGTTAAAAAATTGAAATTTGAAATTACTTTAAGTTTTTCTTCAATTACGTTGATTGTTATTAATAATATGCATATCATAGAGCTTTAAAATGTAAATTGTAATAATTTTACTTTGATAAATCCTTTAATGTGCCGTTTTTTCTTTTCTTTTGCTTGTTTAATGCGTTCATTATGAAAATCGCGATCTCTTTCCATCTGCCATTGGAATAGGATGTTTTGCATTTGTGATATTTACTACTCTTTGTCACTTAGTAAACGACTAAAATTTCATTTTATTTTTTACAGGGATGAAAATCTTCCGCGGATCTGCGATTTTCCGCTTTCAGTATTTTTTCTTTCTTTCCGCGATCAAAAAATTAATGTTGCATCAAGTTTAGAAAAAATAATTAAAACATTATTAAAATGAAGCATAAAATAAGTTGATTTAAAGTAATTGAGATTGAAATTATTACCAACTTCCAAAATAATGGAAATGTTTTTTAGATGCAGCTGGATTGAAATCTCAACAATAACGTGCAATTATCAGCGAACTATGTACTCTTTTTTGGCATGCTGCCAAAAACATCAGTTTCCATTGTAAGAGGTAGAAATTAATGAAGTTCAGCTAAAATATTCAAGATCTTTGTCAAAAAATTGGGAAAATTATTTTGATCTTTAAAATTTATGAAAATAACTGAAGACCAAGCAGTATTAATTAGAGAATTTATTTCTTGAGGCACACATGTCTAATTCATCAAAAATTGCACCCCCCCCCCCCTTTTTACATTGTTGTGAATGACTTAAAAATAAATAATGAATGAGCAATTAAGAGCTTTGAAATTTTTTTACTTTCGATTTCAGGACACACATTCAGAGGAAATCTTGCATGAGGGTCATTCCATTTTGAATCAACAAATTTTCAAAAAAGTTGTTGCATCACCATTTTTAATTTTGATGAAAATTTGCATGTGTATTCTTTTTACTTCCCAGAGCTCAAAATAGTGCTCATTTTATTTTTTAAAAATTTACCCTTTGATATATAGGCCCTTTTTGTTGTTGGCAACAGCGAAAATCGGGCGTTTTGATGCTTTGTCTTATGAACTATAACTTTTTTTCTATCAAAGATTTTGAGCTCAACTATAGCTCATTGGAAAGCTAAGAAAAAGATCTTTTTATATATGCTATCAATAAATTTCAGATTAAAAAAAAATACTTATTTTTTCAAGGTCAAAGTTCACGACGAAAATGACATTTTTTACTACTTTCGAACATTAAAAAACCCATGAAGGGTTCAAAGTAACAAGCCGATTTTTTCATCATATATTCATAGTCATGGTTACTTACTGTATAAAAAAAAATTGGCTTGTTATTCCACCCCCTTTATGAGATATGCCCCCCCAAAGTTGTAAATTTTTTAAAAAATCCAATTTTCAACGCTAAAAAAATGCATGTGGGGGGCAAGATAAAAAAATTTTTATATGTGGTATTTTAAGTACTTTTTACCAGCTTTCTAATAAAACAAAAGTTGCTTTGTTATTCAAAGGCGTTTGGCAGATATAAGGGACTGAACTTTCAAAAAATTGCACAAAAACAACACGATTATTTTCATTTTTTTAAATCTTTTTTTTTATTTAAATGTAATTATATACCTTATTCTTTGCCTTAAATGCTAAAAAAAGACTAAGAAGAGCAATGAAGAAACATATTTAAAGTTTAATAAGATAATTTAATATTTTTAACACCTGGGAATATAGAATACCACTAAACTTGTCTGATTTTTAAACATCTGATTGCTACCTACAACAGGACTGAGCATTTCTCAACTTGTCCAGGTTTGTTCATACCATGTGGTCATCCTTGTTCTGACTTGCTCTCACATGTGTATCTTAGTTGTCTTTCAAATTCTGAAAGAAGTAGGTTGTTGAGCTAGTGTTTCTGCTGTAAAATCTTGTGAAGCTGATGTGATTTCTCTTCATTTCAAGTTCATTCATATTCACAGAATGTTTTGTTAAAGGTAAAAGAAGAAATTCTTTAGAATCCTTAAATATAAATTTAAATTTGTCTTTCTGCATGTAAACTGTGAATAAGTTATGGATAACCCTAAATGCTCCATAGGAGTTTTTGAGAATGATGATTGTAATATTTTAAGTTACAGTAGGCAGTCTACTGTAAATAGTATTTCTGAGTACAGTGATGATGATAAAACTTTACTGCACCTGAGAACTAGGTGTAAAACTATTGAAACTGTTTGTACCTACCAGCAAGAAGTTCCATAAAGGTGGCAAAACTTGGCAAGAAATTTTTTTGCATGGTAGGTACAAACAGTTTCAATAGTTTTACACCCAGTACTCAGGTGCAGTAAAGTTTTATCATCATCACTGTACTCAGAAATACTATTTACAGTAGACTGCCTACTGTAACTTAAAATATTACAATCATCATTCTCAAAAACTCCTATGGAGCATTTAGGGTTATCCATAACTTATTCACAGTTTACATGTAGAAAGACAAATTTAAATTTATATTTAAGGATTCTAAAGAATTTCTTCTTTTACCTTTAACAAAACATTCTGTGAATATGAATGAACTTGAAATGAAAAGAAATCACATCAGCTTCACAAGATTTTACAGCAGAAACACTAGCTCAACAACCTACTTCTTTCAGAATTTGAAAGACAACTAAGATACACATGTGAGAGCAAGTCAGAACAAGGATGACCACATGGTATGAACAAACCTGGACAAGTTGAGAAATGCTCAGTCCTGTTGTAGGTAGCAATCAGATGTTTAAAAATCAGACAAGTTTAGTGGTATTCTATATTCCCAGGTGTTAAAAATATTAAATTATCTTATTAAACTTTAAATATGTTTCTTCATTGCTCTTCTTAGTCTTTTTTTAGCATTTAAGGCAAAGAATAAGGTATATAATTACATTTAAATAAAAAAAAAGATTTAAAAAAATGAAAATAATCGTGTTGTTTTTGTGCAATTTTTTGAAAGTTCAGTCCCTTATATCTGCCAAACGCCTTTGAATAACAAAGCAACTTTTGTTTTATTAGAAAGCTGGTAAAAAGTACTTAAAATACCACATGTAAAAAATTTTTTATCTTGCCCCCCACATGCATTTTTTTAGCATTGAAAATTGGATTTTTTAAAAAATTTACAACTTTGGGGGGGCATATCTCATAAAGGGGGTGGAATAACAAGCCATTTTTTTTTATACAGTAAGTAACCATGACTATGAATATATAATGAAAAAATTGGCTTGTTACTTTGAACCCTTCATGGGTTTTTTAATGTTCGAAAGTAGTAAAAAATGTCATTTTCGTCGTGAACTTTAACCTTGAAAAAATAAGTATATTTTTTAAATCTGAAATTTATTGATAGCATATATAAAAAGATCTTTTTCTTAGCTTTCCAATGAGCTATAGTTGAGCTCAAAATCTTTGATAGAAAAAAAGTTATAGTTCATAAGGCAAAGCATCAAAACGCCCGATTTTCGCTGTTGCCAACAAAAACGGCCTATATATCAAAGGGTAAATTTTTTAAAAATTAAATGAACACTATTTTGAGCTCTGGGAAGTAAAAGGAATACACATGCAAATTTTCATCAAAATCAAAAATGGTGATGCGCACCCCATTTGTTGATTTAAAATGGAATGACCCATGACTAATTTCGTGGAATATGGGGAAAAAATCTGAATTTTAAGACAGGCAATTTTTCCTCTTTTTTGACTTTGGGCTGTTTTTATCCCTGTTTAGTTTGTCATTAAATTGAAAAGTTTTCAACAAAATTCTGTGCTCTTTAAGAGTGAAAATTGTCAAAAAGTTTAAGAAGTGTGAAAATTATTTTGGCCTCGACTATCTTCAATTAGCTTATTATTATTATTATTATTTTAATAATTATTTTATTTTCTTATGTGGATTCTAGTTACAAAATTTTTAATAAGTGTCTTGTTTTTGAGAAAGTACTAATTTTCAATCAGTACTTTTTTATTTTTTTAAATTCATTTTCAAAGTAAAATTTTTTCAAAGGTCCCCCCCCCCCCCATTGGCATTTGTTTTTTATTTTTAATCCTCTAATATTCAAGAAACAGTAAATGCATATTAAGTTTGTGTGTTTATTCAATATATTGTATGATGGCAAAAATAAATATTACAAGACTTATAAATTTTTTTTTTTAATATGTTGTTAAAAAATGCGTCTTTTAACTGAGGAATACTCCTTAAAAACTGAAATTAACTCCTGCAAAACTCCTTAAAAACTCCTTACTTTTAATTTTCAAATTTGAGTATGAACCCTGATACCGGAAAATCCATCCAATCAGAACCCAGATCACTTCAGAGACCTAAGAAACAACAACCAATCAGGAGCCAGCACCCATTAGCAGTTTACTTAAATACCAGAGCGGCCGAAGCTAGCGCATCAGTCTTGCCAAAACTTACTCATTGATGATGTCGACCGCAGTGTCCGACGAAACGTTTGAAATTTATGTTTCTCATTGTCCACGGCCTATAAGCCAGGAAATACCTCTTCATATAGCAACATAGTTTTATCAAGATATCCTTGTAGCTACATTTCATCACATGCTTTTTGTGTGTGGATGTTGAATATGATAACAAGGTTTGAAATCTTGAAAAAAATTTATGCTCCTTAAAGTGTAAAATGAGGGAGAAGGGATCAGTAGCCTTATTGCTAAATGTGTAGTAAAAAGAACAGGTTTTAGAGTTCTATTTAGATGACTCCTTCCAGGGGTAGATTTCATATTTCTTCAAGTGTATCTTTATTTTTTTTAATAATTCTTCTGAAAATTACTCTAAGATTTTACACATGTGAACAAATTTTTTCACGATTTTCCAATTTGAAATTTTGGTGTTTTCCAACGATGTTGCACAAAATTAGTGATTTTTACCGAAAACCAAACAATAGCCTAATACTTTAATGATAGTGATTAGATTGTTTAACCTTTAATTAACTTAATAACATAAAAAGTAATTATGGATATTTTTGTTCTCTATACTTAGCGTTATTGCTTAAGGTTTTTTTAAAAAATTCTTTTGAATATTTCAGAAAAATCTTCTTGCTTCTTATCTGAATGTTGTCAGGGATGTGTTAAATTTTGTAAGATGTTTGAGCATGTGCCTTTAGTACATATTTTTATGCTAATTCTGAAGCTATAAGTACAAAGTGTAAAACAAAGATAATGGGTCATACCATAAAAAAGCTGCCATTTTTCCTGCATGTGACACATCATATATTACATTAAAACGTAACAATTGAAAAAGGTAATGAACAGTTTTTTTAAACAAAAGAATGCTTACTTAAGAATACTTAAGCTTGTGATTTCTTAAGCAATAAAATTTCGTTCATTACCCTATTAAAATAAATGAAATATGTGAGCTGTCACGTTCGGAACACCATGTTCCTTTTTCCTTAGAATGACTCTAATGTGTTTTTACACTTTTATGTACTATATTTGGCATCCGTATCTTTTTTAGCTTCCGATAACCACGAGTGCAACAAAAACAATGGTGGCTGCCAGCAGTTGTGCATTCCTCTTGAAAACAACAGGCGAAGGTGTCTATGCGGAACTGGCTTTCAATCACAAGGAGAAACAGAATGCAAGGCATATCAATCTTTCGCAATTATTTCTGAACTTGAAAAAGCTCGAGGATTCAGTTTGGAGGATCATAGTGAGGCTATGGTTCCTATATCTGGAACAGGTAAGAGCAGTTTTGGTACTATTAAAAGTAGTTTTGATTTTGGAAACTTATAAACAATAAAAATAAATTAAATTGTGTTTGAACACTTGGCACTTGAATAAAAAGCTCAAAAAGAAATATTATCCACATGCACTATTCCAACTGCATGGCTAGAACATCTAAAAACTGCAGTTTTGTCCTTGATACTGACTCATTAGCCTGGAATAGTCAAAATGAAGCTAGAAGCAAGCCAAGATTACCCACAAACTAGGAGTTAATTGGTAATCTTAGCTTCAAAGAGAGGACACCTGACTCCAGCTTGGTTATTGACCATTCCAGACTGATAAGTCAATAACAAGGATGAAACTACAGTCTTTGAATGTTGTAATTAGGAAGGTAGTATATTGCATGTAGTTCTACTTTAGCCCTGGTTTAAGAGTAATAACTTACTTCTTAAATATTATCAAGTTCAACTATGTTTTAAAAATTTTTTCCTTTTAGAAAACTGTCTATAGAATGCCATGGAAAATTACTGACGACCTCTAAATGCTTGTGCTATTTGTTTAGTTAAGTGGTTATAGTCATAGTTATGACTCTGATATCACTTAACTGTAGAAATATGTAGTCATAGGTATATATGTGTATTGTGTTTCTTATCATTCTGCTAGAAATGCTTTATTTGAAAAATTTTAAAGTTAGACAATCTGAAGTCATGTTCTTAATGTTTTTCAAAACTTAAATAGAAGTTTTGTTATAGGTCATAACATCCTTCACTTGGATATCCACTACGCTGAGAACGATATATACTGGGTGGAATTCAACCAGGGTGAAAAGAATGGCATCTATCGTATCAAACCCGATGGAACTGATCTTCAGCACATCATTTCAGATGGCATTGGGAGCAATGGTGTGAGAGGATTAGCAGTTGATTGGGTTGCTGGTAAGACAATACTATTCTTTTATGAGTTGAATTAATTTACAGTTGGGGTGTAATATTCATTTTTGAACATAGTTTATTCTGGTAGCAATGCTATTGAAGCTAGTTGTAGTAAAAATTGCAAAAATTTCAATTATATCACAAATTCACTGTATTAATCAAATTTTTAGTCACATAATTTATAATTCTTATGAAAATGCACTTAAAAATTATATTTTGGAATTGTGATAAGGCAAATAAATATGAAAATTCAATAGCTATTTTTCTCTTTATGCTTGGAAAGTAGTAATTATCATTGATGTGTTAAAAAATGCTTATTATTATTTATTATTACTAATATTATTATTTTATAAATCAATGATGAACCATTTTTATATCATCAAAAAGTAATTTTTAAAAAAAAGTTCTATTTTGAATATTTTTCTTAAATTCATGTAGCAGTCAATAAGTTTTTTTCCCCATTCTACTGCTTATATTAATAATGTTGAGATCATTGTAACAATTTGAATACTAAGCTATATCTGACATTGCAAGTGAATATTACACATCAACTATTCACTAGAAAAAATATTTGTTTTCTGAAACTTAATCCATGACTTGCTTTTGTTTAACTGATTAGATTAATTATTTCATTATTGCTTAAGCGAATTAACAAAATGTTGTTGTTTGTCTGAAGCATTGTTTTATTATTTTCCTTTTTTAAAGTGGATAACTCTTGCCATTTTGTAGGTAATTTGTATTTTACTAATGTCTTTCCGCATGAGACCTATATTGAAGTGGCTTGGCTCGATGGATCAAAAAGAATGGTGCTCCTGAAAACCACCACAGATTCACCTAGAGAGATAGCCGTGAATCCAGTAAAGCGTTTCTTGTATTGGATTGATTATGGCCAGTATCCAAAGATAGAAAAAGCATATTTGGATGGAACGAATCGCGTTCCCATTGTTGTTACTGGAATCAGCAGCCCAAGAGACCTTGCGATTGATATTGAGACTCATGATGTATATTGGGTGGACTCAAAGGAAGATGCTATTCAAGTATGTATTCTTTCTAGGATATTTTTTTACTTTTTTTTTTTTGTGAAGCGTATTTGGGCCATTCTACCATCATGTGCATGTCAAAAACAATTTGTTATGGATCTTAAGATTTTTTTAAAGTATGACTGAACCTTATTTTTAATCTTTTTTACCCTTGATACAGAGACAATTTTTATATAGTTTTATTTTTATTAACTAATTTTTTTTTTAAATTTAATTTATTTGCTCATGTCACATGCAAAATATCCGAAGTCTATCTTTTGTTATTGCTGTATGAATTAGTTAATGTTTTTGCTCTATTAATATAGCAATAATAAAACAAATTGTAGGTTTTGGAAGCTAAAGTTCTGATATAAAGAAAATGTATTTCATTTCTTTAAAAATAATGATTTGAGCAGTTGGAAAAAATAATGTAGAATGCCATTCCATGAAAATGCTACCATTTAATCCTGCACGTAACACCATATTGCATTAAAAGGTAATCCCAGCTTGTAATCAGGGGCGTGCTTAGAGTTTTAGCGGCCCTGTGCGAAATTTGTTTTAATAGTCGAGAAATAAACATTTTTTCATTTATTTATTTCCCCTCTCTCGTAAAACATAATACATTTAAATAATTACACACCGCACCAATCCTAACACATAAAAACCGGAAATTATTTTGACATTTTACTATAAAATTGCTATATTATATGAATTAAAAATAAAAAGAAAGAAAGAAAAGACAGACACAACCAAAATTTACCAAAAAGAAACAACTATTTAGAAAAAAAAAATCTAGAGATTAATAAATAAATAAAATAACATAAGCGATTTAATGAAGAATAATTTTTCTAGCTTTTTGAGCAGCAAATTTATCAATTAAGTTTGAAAAATCTAAAGAAATACAAAAATAATTTTCAATCGATATTAGTGCTAGAGCATTAGTCATAATAGATATTAAATACGTTTTTAAATTTATTTTAGCTTTGAGAATAAGGTTCTGCCGAGACAACTGTAGCTGAAATAGTTAGAAAATTCGTAAATCAATAACAAAGTTTAGTAAAACATTTTGGTAACTGTTTTCAAACAAATATAAAGTGGTTGAAATTAAAGTTTCTCTGGAATGAAACTTAATAAAAACTTTTAACTCTGTATAAATTGGTTCCATTCACATCCTCTAATTCTAAGTTATTACAATTAGTTATTAAATCATGCTCTTCCAAAGTTTTTAATGCTGGAGTATTGCAAAGAGATCCAAATTTCTTGTTGAAGTCTTTTTTTTTTTTGAAAACGCTCTTAGGTGTACATAAAAGATTGACTCGTAAGAAAATTGTTAACACTGTCTACGAAGAGTGTAAACAGGAGGAGAAGAAATTTCATTGGTATTCATTTCCATTAAATCTTTCGCTGCAATTTCAAAATTTTAAGACGGATACAAAGGAATGACGATTCCTTCCTTGAAGCCTCGAGGGGCCCTACGTTGGCACTTTACGATATTTAATCTTAAAATATGGAATTTTAAGCAATCTTCGACAATTTTTTCGTTGAGGTGAGGGCTCCTCTGTCCGGAAATGTTTCGAAATTAAATACAAAAAAAAGAGGGGGGGGGGGGGCAATTGCAGTTCGTCTTTGATGACATTTGGGACATAAATGTTGTTCTGGACTCTTTTGTCTTCCCCGAAACATTTTTTAAATTGTAGTTTAAAAAAAAAACGCAATTTTTAGACGATGTCTGATAATGCCAGGAGGGAAGAAGTTGAGGGACACAAACCCGAAAGTTCTCTCACCACAAATTTTCGATATAGATAAATAAATAAAAAATAAATTTAAAAAAAAAAAACTGAATTTTAGATGACTTCGATGATATTAAGAGAGGTTATGATTCAGGGGTTTAACTCCGGAAATGTTCCGGAATTAAAAGACTGAAATTTTGTAATCAAGAGATCTAAACCAAGGTATGTAAGTAAAGGGTAAGTAATATAAAAAAATCTCCCCTCCCTTGAGAAATTTTTAGATCCGCTCTTGAGAATTTCAAAGTCAGTGTTTTTCAACTTTTCTTAAAAAAAATAAGCCTTTTCTCTATTAACTGAACAGCAGTATTTAAGTTTAAAGTAGAATTTTGCTTTGCTTTCCTAACGAAATGAATTTGAACAAGCAATTTGTACCATATACATAAAGAAGTGAGAAATTCGAAACTCAATTTTGCATTTTGACCCTGTTGCAATTTCCGATATCTCAACTAATTTGTCATAAATATCCGCCAATTTGAAATTTAATATCTTTGATACTTTCTATTTGGCACTCCCATCTTGTGTTAGATAAAGGCTCAATAGTATCATTTTGAACATATCGCTTTAAAATGTCCCATCGCTGAGTAGAAGTGGAAAATAAGATTTAAATTTGCTGAATTATTTTGTAAGTTTAAAAAAATAGTTTGAAGGATTTTTTTTTTTTTTTTAAGTTTTTTTCTCCACGTGCACACAAAAAATATTTTTTCTTTTGTAATATTTTAGCGGCCCCAAAATTTCAAAATATTTTAGCGGCCTTGTGCGGTTGCTCAGTTTGCCACCCCCTAAGCACGGCCCTGCTTGTAATTCTATTACATTTATTTCTAGGAAGTTGTAATCTAGAATAACAGAACTCTTAACACAGTTTTTTGTTATAAAAAAAGGAAGAACAGAAAAAAGTATTGCTCCCTCCCCTTTTATTAAAAAAGACTTTTCTTTTATATTACAGAAAGTGTCCTTCAGTGGAGGATCTAGGCAATATGTTTACAGAAGGTTGCCGAATCCAATGGGTGTTGCATTGTATGGTTCACAAGTGTATTGGGTGGACAGGAACCTTCGCACCATCTTTAAAGCTGATAAAATCCCAACCAATTCCTCCCGGCAGGAATCTATAAGATCTGATATGGATACTTTAAGAGACATAGTCATCTTTGATGCCAAAAATCAACCAAAATGTAAGATATAATTATTTTTTCTTATTTTAACAGATTTTTAGTTTTAAAAACTCTAAAATGCACAGAATTATTATGTCTATGGGGTATTTTTCTGTTAACGGTATGTTACTTGGTTTGGCGACTTGTTTACATTCTACTTTGGTGACAATACAAAAAATGCTTAAAGTGACAGACAATATCTTCAAATGTATGGCAACCTTAGAATTTAGAAAGTGAAGTTGGTGAATGTCACCAACTACGAAATTTTTTGTTTGCAATAGCAATAAATAAATTTTAAATTGCCAAAAATAAAAGAACAAAAGAGAATGTAACCAATTTAAATGCATTCCTTTTTCCGTACAGTTTTTTTGTTCTCCAAGAAGTTATTATTATCTTTAGAAATCTAAGCAAAAGTAAATATTTACTTATAAAACTTTGAATTGGTGTAAACTATAGATTTAAGATAACTTGCTATTAAGCAGGTAATCTGGTATCTGTAAATTCCATAAAACCCTAATGTTATACAGATTTATAATAAGGAAGACTAGATATAACTATAGTTGGAGCAGACCTAACCTGGCATTCTGAAGGCTATACAGATCCTAATTACATAACATTGCAATGGTGCCTGGTTAGGCTTTCCCCAACCATAGAAGATACTTTAGATTTACAGTAAAGAATGTCTTTAATGCTTCGGGATAAAGATTTCCATATACAGAAAAAAAGAGATTATTTGTTACTTTGAGCAATGCATATGCATTTTGTATCTTACTGCATTGGTTTTTAGTAATTATTTTTAACATGAATACATATTGAAAACATGTGTGTGCCAAAACATTTTCTTTTAAATTCTAAAAATGATTTCCTTTTAAACAACAAATTTTATAATTCATTTTTTTATTTGAATTTTTAAGCTAACTCACCATGTGCTAGTAATGGTGCAGCTCAGTGCCAACAGTTATGCTTTGCCATGCCTGAAACAGTTGAGAAGTCATGGAAATGTTCCTGTGCTTCAGGGGTTTTGTTACCCGATAATAAAAGCTGTGGTGGTAAGTCAATTAATTTTATTTTTTCAAACCCTTAAAAAAAGTGGCAAAAGAAAACTTATCAAACTTAAAACAGTAGCATATGAGTAACTTAATATGGCTCGCAGTATTTTTAAATCTTTTAAGTTTTTTTTAATTAGAAAAGTATTAAATACCCATTAAAATTTGATTAAATTATGTTGTCATTAAATATTCACTAAAGTTTGATTAAATTATGTTGTTTAAAGCCTACAATTTTTCCTGTTGTATGACTTTCACATTTTTAATTTCGGCTTTTAGATTTGGTACTTTTAATACATTGAAAATGAGCAAAATTTACTTTTAAAGTTAACTATTTTCTTGCTTTTCTGAAATGAGTTTTAATTAATTTGTGCACGTAAATCTAATGCTTAACTGCTCATTATTATTAGTCATCAATTATTTATTTATTAATCTATTAATTATTATTTTCATTTGTTTATTTTTTTGCTTTAGATCTTAAGGAGTACTTGGTATTCACAACAAGAAGAGAAATTCGTAGTCTCAATTTGGACCCCAAGGTTACCAGCTTGCCCTTCCCTCCTAAGACTAACCTGTCTAATGTTGTTGGATTGGATTTTGATTACAAGGACAAGAAAATTTTCTTTACTCGTAAGATCAGCTTTCAGCTATTTGAAGATGCATAATTAAGTTTCCTATTACGTTTCCAACACAATAAATATACTTTTATTTAGACCTTTTCTTCCCCAGGGTCCAAAGCCTTAAGTTATTTTTGTCCATACTTTGATAATTAAGGGAAAATATTATAATAATTATTCTAAAACTTTTCTATGAAGCACATAGTTGAAGCTATCTTTTCAGTTTTTTCGTCTCTCTTTGCTTTATAAGAGGATTTTTGCCTCCAATTCTCTACTTTCGTATTCCATGCTGATGAGACCATAATAAGCTTGAAACCTGCAATCCATTGGATCGAAATAGCCGAGTTGACCGTGTATTGCATATATCTTTTGAGGTTCAAAATATAGTGAGTTTTGATACACTTTTATGTCATTTGACTTGGATCTATGGACATATGTATTCTTACATGATCAAATAAAGCCTAAACTTTGATTTGAAGTAATGCACCAAAATCATATTTTGATAAAAGGTGCTACAAAAAGTGAGTGTGAGAAAAAGATACTATGCGTCTACCACATAGGACTTCAAGTACACAACAAATTCTTTATGCTTTTATGATTGTTTTACATAAATAATGTCTATTAAAAAACTTTTAATAAATTCTGTAACTATACATTAAAAATTTCTATAACTTTACATTAAAATTTACTGTCTACAATGTACACAAATAACAAATTTCAACCCTTCACTTAGCTATAAGCTCCTCTGGTTATATTTGAAACGCTATGCAGACTTTTGGTCAACAAATTTTAGACTGTTGACTTTAAATGTGCATATATATATATACACAGTGGAACCCCAATGATATGTTTTCCATCAGACCTGTGATAAAAACGTAAAATTGGGTGCAGGGTTGATAATCTAAGCATATTGTTTAAAAATTGACCCTTATCCACTGTACTAGAGGGGAAAATGTGTAGCCTTTACTTGTTTTTTGTTTTTAGATACTGATTCATTTCCATCACGTTTTTATGCTAACAAATTTTGGAAATTTTTCTTCTTGGTGGAAATTCCAGAAAAGAAAATTTTTTTTAAAAAGTTTTTATGCTTTGAATTGCTTGATCAGCTGTGAAAACACCCTTCATTATTTCTTCTTTGTCTTCATCGCATCATTACTATCCCCAGAAGTGGTTGTTAAATACAATATTGAGAGAACTCGTAATGTGCATAGATGTGTCATAGATGTTAAATATAGCATTGACTTCTGGGAGAATTTCAAGAAGAGTCAGCTGGTTTGGCTCTCAGTTGCTATAAAGAAGAATGAAAATGTATGATAGGAGTAAGCCCAGGTACATTGGAGCATATAGGACTGGAAAAAAGGAATATAAGAGCAGCTTTAAATAGCTATGAAACTAGTCTATCTTGAAAAAAAAAAAGCTTTAAAAAAAGTTTGTAAGTCTTGTAGATGAATAACAATTGTGACTTCTTTGTTGAAAAACGTATTAAGCAAACTTTCTGAGAAAGAAAAGCACAAAATCCGGAATCTTTCAGCATGATCAATATAGCCTTTTTCGCATACCAGCAGAAAATGAAGTCGAAAGCTGGATAACATAGAAATCGGACAACGTAAAATCAGGGTTCCGCTATACATATACACGACTTTAGAAAAAAAAAATGTGCTTTTGCTTCCTTAGTACTTTTAAGCCCATACTTTCTGCTTGAAAGTATTTGATTTCAGCAGTCCAATGAAAGGGCCTCTTTAAAAGTTTTATTATTTCTTTTGGTTCAATTACTTCAATCATAAACTGCATGAATTTTCATAGTGTTTTTAAATTGGCTTAAAAACTCTAGTACATTGCTTCTACTTTGAGTTTTGATGCCCTGTTATGTTACTATTTTACAAAATTAAAAATATTTCAACTTCTTATTTGTCAGCTTTTCAATAAATGTAATTGAATATTTATTCAACAGAAATCCGACCAGACGGCAGCATCTCATCGGCTAATCTGGGACAGATGGACAAAGTGAATGTCATCCTAAATAAAGGTATAAATCCCGAAGGTATTGCGTATGACTGGACTCGTGGAAAGATCTACTGGACAGATTCTGGTAACCGTAGCATATATGCTATGAACTTGGATGGTTCTCAAACTGTTATGATCACTCGAGTGGAACGGCCAAGAGCAATAGTTTTGGACCCATGCGAAGGGTATGTGTTGACTCTATTATTTGTCTACTCTATTTGAGTTATGATTCTTAACTTGACGTAATCAGTTGTGAAGCAACCTAGCCTTTTGGGATTGGTATCTAAAAATATGCTGATAAAATACTTTAGAAACTCCCAGAATGCTTTATAGTAATATGTTAAAGCAATTTATGCTATGCCAGCTTTATAGCACAGTGATACCTGAATATAGTAAAACTGTCTTTTACAATAAGCCTATCTATATATATATATATATATAACAATATTTTTGGTGGTCCCAGCAAAATTTCTGTTTTTCCAATGTATTTTCAGCTTGCCTATACTGCCGTGCTAAGCTCAAAAGTCGTAACTGCACTTTTTGTCCAGATTGAGTTACAGTCACTAGGGGGTTCTCAATCACATATATCACTTAAATACAATGTTTTACGGTCATTTGTCCATGGGAAATATTTATAAAAAATATTTGAAAAAGTTTCATCTGAATCAAATACATGGAGGCGCAAAACTTTAAACGACCATTTTGAAGTTATCTGCAGATACGACTTTTGCACTTAGCACCGCAGTATAGTGATGATCCCATTTCAGCCGAAACAATAATGTGTACTTTTGTTCTTACAAAACAAAACCAATATGCATCATATTCATGGCTTTTTCTATCTTAAAGCCACATCATGTGGTCAAAAGTGTAAGATAATAAAAGACTGAAGCACAATGCCAAAAAATAAAAAAATAGGGAGAGTGAGATGAGCTAAACTAGGACAGATCTACAATGAAATTTAGTATCAAGTCAAAATTTGCTTTATAAGAACTATTAGTAAATTAAGATGTTCCTAGTGCTGTCAAAATGAAATTTCTTTACATACTATGTACATAAAATTTCTATTTTTATTCTAATTAATCAAAAAAACTTAATTAAATAATTAAATTACCTGTCATTAAACTATTAAAGAATATTAATATTTTTACTTCATAAATTTTGAATCACTTAGATCAAATTAGTTTGATTATTATTTTAAACAAAGCGCATTATGCAAACTACGAGTAGGTGGGGGAAAATGTCAGTATATATGTTTTTAAATTTTCTATAACAGTAATCTGTCTATATTAATATTCTCTTAAGCCTCAACAGTATTATTATTATAGGCAGCTTTTACTGTAATAAATTCTACTTTGTTTTATGACTCCACCCAATTTTACTATAAGTCGAACCAGCTTAAAATGTGTATGTAATTTTTAAAATCAGATTTAAATGTAATGTTTTTCCTGTTTATTTAAATTTGTACCATTTCCTTCAACAAATGTGCTAATCTTCAGGTATATAATAACTTAATCATTGCATTAACAGAAAATTTCTTTGTTGCTTTAAATTGTGTTTAAAAACTTATTTTATCATGCCAACTGGAATTTTATGAAACAATTGTAAAACTGTGTTGTGTAGAAGTTATGAGAAAAATGTCAGAAATTTTGAAAAATTTGTCCTGAATTTTTGCTTAGCTTCTTGACTTTTTATTTCTAGAGAATTTATTGACACTTGTCTTAAATGTATAGCAATATTGTTGTCCATTTCCAATATTTAATGAAAAATTCGCAATTTAGGTACATGTATTACACAGACTGGGGACGCTTTGGAAATACTGGCAAAATATTCCGAGCAACTATGGGTGGTAACAACAAAATTGCGATACATGAAAGCAATTTAACTCAACCAAGTGGTCTAGCAATTGATTATGATGAACGGAAACTATACTGGACTGATGCTTTAAGGTTTGTGTTTGCTAAGAATATGTTTTATGTGAAGACTATACAGAAGCAGTTTTTTGTTTGTTGCTTAAATTATTATTTTATTTTTGCATGAAATTTGCTGTGTATCATATTACATTGTATTCCTGCCTTTTTCATTTCAGTGAATTATGAATGTAACAGAGAGTGCAATTAATATTAAGTATTTATGACCAACCCTTTTTAATCATAAGCAAATATAGAGCTACTAGACTAAACAGCAACTTGACTAGCTTAAGTCAGTCAAGTAACTTCAAAAGGTTAAAAAAATCATAAAAGACATTGGAAAATAATTCAAAGTAATTTTAACTGAAATATTTTATGTAAGAAGCAGAATGAGGAAACTGCTAGTACCAGAATTAATAATAACCGTTAAAAAATGTGCGAAACAGCTAAGACTATAATGAAGAGTTTTAAACTATTATAAGAAAGGAAAGATAAGGCAAAAACAAAAACATTTAAAACATTGTAATTCTTAAAGGATATTATACATAGGTATACAATTTGTATGCAATTTTATGTTGAAAACTATTCTGTTATTGAAAAAGTTCTGTGTTATTTATTTAAAGCTGTATTGTAAAAATTATGTGGCATAAAAAAGATAATGTGAAAAATGTTTGAGTGAGATTTGCAACACTCATTTTCTTTCCTTTTTTTTATTTCTTAAATCTGTTACTAATTTGAGTTATATTTTCTAAAAGTATTCTTCTTTGGAATTTTTAGAGAGAAGATAGAAAGATCTGATCTGAATGGGTCGAATAGGGAAGTGCTAGTGTCTGCTACTATCTACCCCTTTGCCATTACAGTCTTTGGAAAATATATTTACTGGACAGATTTGCAATTAAGTACATATTTTTTGACAAATATAGTTTTATCTTAATGTATTGTGTATGTACTTTCACCCCTCCCCTTTTTTTCTTTTTCTTATCCTTTTTTTTTCTTTTTTTCCCTTACTTCCTACTGTTTATTTATTTTATTTCCCATTTACTTTCATGTATGTTTCTCCCACTTTCATAGTTAATGTTTTCTTTTTGTTATCTTCAAATTAACCATTTTTATGTATTCAGGTACTTATTTTTTAATGCATGCTTGTTCTATTATATTTTATTCATAAATTATCCAGTTTAACAAAAAGGACTTGAGTATATTTATGATTGAATTTTAAAAACATTTGCTGTGCTTGCATGTCTGCATAACTTTATTTGATCTATTCAAGCATGAAAAAATTAAAATGAAATATTTTTTTACACACACACGCAAAATGTATTTCTTCATTAAATGAAAATAATTATTTCTGGCCTCTTATTAAAGAGCATAATCAATAGGTTTAATACGTTCTAACAGTTTTTGTTGAGCGTATAAAATAATTTATTTCTTTTATTGCAATCATAAGTAGAGGAATTATTTAGAAATTATGATTGTTTTGGTAGCATTGTACAAAACATTTGGTTTTGTACTCTTTTGATTTTGCTTAATTTTATGTTAAGTAGATGTGGTGTTCACAATACAGAATATTAAAGCATATTACTTTACTTTTTAAAATCCCTGTTGCTTAAGCTGTAATTAAAAGCATAAAATTAACAGCTTTTGTTTTTTTTTTTCCTAATTTTTTTCCCGATAGTGTTTTTTTTAAAATTATTATTATTATTATTAATGCATACATTTTATTTTTAAATATGGTACTGGTGTCATTTTATTTAAAAAAATAATAATAACAATAACTGAGTATTGTAGCATGCCCCAGGGACATCATTTCAAGTTTTTCCAGGGGTGGGGGACAAAGGATCCAAACACAATGCAATTTCATCGGAAAACATTAAAAACCATGCCCACTTATATGTAAATACATTGATTTCTCAAAGCCGGGGGGGGGGGTCGCCCCCCTAAATGACGGGCCTGGCATGCCCATAGAAAGTTGAAAGAGCTAAAAAATGTTTTTTGTTTTCAAAAACATTGATTATAAAAAGAAATCTTAAAAATAAAAATCTGCTATGAAATAATCATTTTTTAATCTGAAATTATTTTACAAAGATTTGTAAACTTTCGTATTTTGCTCTATGCAGTGTTTATGATTGAAATGTATGCAAAAATGATTTATTCGTATGATGTTTAGGAGGTGTGTACAGAGCTGAAAAACATACTGGTGCTGGAATGATTGATATGATTAAGCGTCTTGAAGAATCACCACGTGACATCCACATTTATGCTCCTGATCGTCAGAAATGTAAGTTTCTTCTACATTTTAAATTGAGGCAACTTTTGAAACTTTTTATTAACCATTTAAGTAACCAGAATCATTAAAAAACATGAACAATACTGTTAATATTTTTGTGGGAAGACATGGGTGATGTAAAGAAAAGCTCCAATAACAATCCGCTAAAATTCAATGGGTTTTTTAAGCTTATATTAAGCTCTTTGGTTTTGCATGGAAACTATTCAGGAACAAAATGTTTTGTTGAAATATGTTTACCAAAGCTCATCATTGTAAATAGTTTTAATTCAGTGGTTCTAGTTGAAAAAAAAAATGAGCATGTATTAATTACAAGCTCTGAAACTTTTGTTCATAATGTGATAATGAACTTCATTTCAAGTAGACAAGTATAGTCAGTATTTTTTTGTGTATTGTTATTAAATTATTGAATCAATAGACTGAACAGAAACATTCCTCGTTAGTTATTAAAGTAAATTAGATTTTTGTGAAAATTTAATGATTATTTTACATTATTAACACTTATAATATTTTTATAAAAATAGCTTGATTATTTATTCATGTGTGACATTCTTGTGTCGATAGTATAAAAGATTGTTTTACAAAAACCAATGATTCAAAACCTTTTCCCTATGGCAGGCTCTTAACAAAGCAGTAGAATTAATGCTCTTGTAAAATGATCAATTTACTGGCTTCAGCCACTTTACATTATAAGACAAAATCTATGCTAACAAGACTGTCATACACATGGTTACAAAAAGTATTTTTCCTTATACAACAGTTGTCTTAGCCCTGTACTGAAAACAGATAATTAAAAATCTACATATAATTTTGTATTGATAGGAATTCGTAAAGATGTAGGGTTTTTTTTTTTTTTTTCAGTGTTACAAGTACACATTTCAACATGTTTTTCATAGTATATATTTAAACAGATGGAGATGTTTTTAAAAATGTTACATTTAACATTTACTTCAAAAATTGCTTATTTTTTACTCTTATAATTGCATTAAACTCAGTAGAAATGCATTTCTTCAGGTGATTCTGATCCATGTACAATCTCCAATGGTGGATGTGCTCATTCTTGTCATCAGGCACCAAATGGTACTGTAGAATGTCTTTGCGAAAAAGGATTTAAAGTTGTAAACGAAGGACGTATGTGCGCTGGTAAGCTTTTTGAACTTTGTCAAATGCATTAAAAAGTGAGTTTAAAATGAATTTATTTATTTACTTAATATCATTATTGATTTTAGCTGAAAATGTTACATGCACTGACAATAAGTTTACTTGTGGGAATGGCAAATGTATTCCACGTCTGTGGGCTTGTGATGGTGATGATGACTGTGGTGACAACACTGATGAAGATAAGAAATTTTGTGGTAGGTGCCTTTATTTCTTTTCAAATACAGAACCTGGAATTTTAATAGTTGATTTCATCCTTTGGCACAGGTCTGAAGCTCAAATTTTCTGCCATTTTGTTGATTACCGTTTTTTGCCCATGAATAGTGTATGTATTGATTACAAGCAATGAATACATGTAAAATATTAAGACTTTTATATTATATTTTGAAAGACTATTTTTGAATGCATATATGGTTTCACACTGAATCTGTATTTTACACTATACACACATACTTTTTGCAGATCTGCACACTTGCAGTCCAAATGAATTCCGTTGTGGTGTTGGTCGCTGTATCTTTAAGACTTGGAGATGTGATCATGAGAATGACTGTGGGGATGGAACAGATGAATTAGAGTGTGGTATGTGTTGGTTTGATAAATGTCTTTATGAATCACTTTTGTACTAACTTCCTATTTAATGACTGGTTTAAATTTGTTGAAAGTCCCACCCTTGCAATTGTGAACAGTTCAGTTTTAGCATGACTCATATTTTAATCTTCAAGATATAGTTGGATTATGTTATTCTGTTTTCCTTCACATGTTGTACCATAAGTGTGTTTTCTTTAGAGGACGGGCTTGAAATTTTCACTTGAACCCTTTGGAGCCGGGGATTTTTTCAAGGTTTTATACGTCTGGTACGACAGTTTGTACCTTCTCTTTTCAATGGAAAAGAAATCTGTGATTCAACTGTCGTACTACCTGGGTCAAAAGAAAAATTTATATATGAACAGCCTGGATCCAAAAGGTTAAAATAAATAATTAAAGATTCATAAGGCATATGTCTGAAACAAAATTTCCTGAAAAGGATGCACAACTGACACACCATTAAACTATGTTCATAGGCTAGGTAATGAATATTACTTTGTTATCAATGAGCTTTTTAAGTTGATGTTCTAGTTTTCATTTTGTTGTTAAATTTTATTGGTTTCAGAAAACCAGTAATTTTAAATCTGACAAGGCGAGTTTTTTAATTCACTTGTTGCCTCTAAAATACCCAATAACATAATTTCAAAACATTTTGAAATTCATTTACAAAATCCCACTATGTGCGAATTAAATAATTTGAACAATAGAAATGGTTGATGTTTTTATGAAAAAAAATGTGTTTAAATTTTAATTATGTTTTGATATTATTATTTAATATTTAGTTCAATCATCCTATGTTTGGAAATTATAAAATATATCTAGTTTTTGCTTTTGTATAAACTATTATTTCTTTTTCTTTTTTTCATTTCCCAAAAGTTTTCTCAGATATCATTTTACTTCAAATATTTAAATTTTTATTCTCTCAAATTTCAATGTTAAAACATGTGTAAAAATTATAGACCTTGCAAAGGGTTCAATAAATTATAGCATTTTCTACATTGAAACATCTAATTTTTACTTTAACAAAATTATCCTAATCATACTTTAGTTACAATTTTTATTGCGACTTGATCAAATGTTTTTAAAATGTAAATCTAGAAAAAATCAAAAGTATTAATTGCTGTAATTTTAAATTATGAAAATTGTGCTGATCAAATTATTTATTCGCGTCTTTTTTCTCTTTTTATTTGTTATAGTGTACCCACCTTGTGCGGAAGGTGAATTTACCTGTGCCAACTTCCGCTGCATACCCAAAACTCAACTGTGCAATGGAATTAATGATTGCAAAGACAACAAGACATCTGATGAAAGCATTGAGCTCTGTGCGAATAATAGAACTTGCCCTGGAAATCACATAAAATGCAATGCAACTAATATCTGTGTTGAACCATATTGGCTTTGTGATGGAGATAATGACTGTGGGGATAACTCTGATGAAAATCCTGCTGTTTGCGCTCAAGGCACATGCCCTCCCAACAGTTTCAGGTTAGTATCTTTATTCTGAGCTGTTTGATAGGGGGATTCATACAATAAACTTTTTGATTTCAAAGTTAAAGGCAGGTTTACCATATTGCCAATGTCCCAAGTGCACGAGACTCCCACGACGATCAAATGGAGTACAAAAGTGTATATGATACATATCTTACATAGTTCTGTGATATACAAAAGCACCTTTAAAAGTGGGTTGCAGCTGGCTCCTAAACTCATAAATCTGCCACTGTTTAGTTAAGAAATCCATATTAAGAAAATACTTTACAAATTTCCTCACTAGTGCTTATTTTGTAATTTTCATAAGGTCCCCATGGTTGATTCTTTTGATCACCTCATGGTTGATTCTTGTAACCTGGGCTACAGACTACAGAGTCAAGTCAGTGGGAAAATAGCTGACTTCGACTCCTAAAATTTTAAAACCTCCCACTCTGACTCATTTACCCCAAAATTAGTCCAACTCTGCAACTTTGACTCTTACTCCACAGCCAAGCACTCAAAGGGGAAAATGTCCTACTCCGTCTTTGAAATTTTAAAGCTTTTGCTCACGATTTGGACTTTTCTACTCCATAATATGCCCAACTCTGACTCTCCAACTCTGGTTTTATCTAAAAAATGAATTTAGGAATATTTACCAAAGCTAAAAATCAGTTGGTGTTGGAAGAATATGAGTTAGGAAAATTGTGAGTTTGGGAATATTCTCCAGATTGAAAAATCAAGCATTTCATGAAATCAATTTCAACTGAAACATTTTATGTTTAACAGTTTGGATGCTTACAGTTCTTGATCAAAATATTTTGTTTTGTTTTTTTAATTCTAAGTTACATTAATTAATTTTTTTGTGCTTTTAGTTTCATTATTTTTGTGAAGTTTTTTCTGTACATGCTACTCATTAACACTTCTGAATTAGAGTGCCATTGATTAAAATTTTCTACCTTAAGTTGGTTGAATCTTGAAAATTTTTAAATATTTTAAAAGTTACGTGTGTTTGCAATTCTAAATGAAAATTAATTCATCAAATCAGGTGTTCCAACCATCGCTGTATCCCTGCAACATGGTATTGTGATGGCGATGATGACTGTGGTGATGGTGGTGACGAGCCAGAAGAGTATTGTAAAAGTGAAAAGAAAACTTGCTTTGGAGATCTTTTCACCTGCGATAATGGAAATTGCATACCTAGAATTTATATTTGTGATGGTGACAACGATTGCTTGGATAATTCTGATGAAGACGATAGACATCAGTGTGGTAATTTCTATATATTACTCATATAAATTCACTCTTATATATTCTTACATTTGGGTTTTTAACTTAAAACAACTCTGTATGAATTTTATTACTTTACATGCTGCTTAAAAATCTCATTAGTGCTGCTAATAAATGTGGAACAGTTGAAGTTAACAGCATTTCCAAAATGTAAAATATATATAGGCTATTAAATTTTATTTGGAAGTACGGTAAACCCACTAAATGAAATAGAGATTTTGCCATGAAAAAATATTCTAATAAGCGAGATATTCCATTATCCAGGATCAAAATGATGCATTATAGCAGTTTGGTACATTGAAAATGTATTATATTAAGCAGGATATTTTTATGTATTCTAATAAGCAGGCTCAACTGTATTGTAATTAGGTATGGTTCTGCATAATATAATCTATTTATTGTATGTTATTAAACAATTTTAATACAATGATATAATATTATACAGTTAGTTATTCTGTTGTAGAATTTTTAAACTAAAATTTTAGTAGCTATTTAAAAATTCCATTGAAAAGATGCAACCAACATTATACATAAATACATAAACAAATTGAAACACAGTCATAAAATACAAATATCAGTGAATTATTTACTATACAGGCTAGAAATTCCAATATATGTAAAAGCTTTTTTTTTTTTTTTTAACTTTCATTAGTGAATGTTCAGTTTTTAGTGTAGGGCTATAATTCTTGTGTAATAAATAATATAAGTATTCTATTGGTACATTAGAATAATACGTCAAATACCTCTGCAATAGAAAGGGATGCCCAAATTTGAACGTACTGTAATGCAATATTAAAGCTTGCAATTAGTAGCACTATTGTACAGAACTGCATCCTTTGTAAAATTTAATGTTACTGGGGTTCAAAAATTGACAACCAATTCAGTGACAAAAGATTATCTTTTAATAAACATGAATTTTCTATTTTTTTAATAGTTTTTCCCATGCATTTTAATTTTCAATTGTTATTTATATTTGTTGAAATAGTATGCATTTTTATATGCAATTTGTTAAAATTAATTATTACCTGTAAAAACTTGGTGTGGATGAGTAGTCACAGATTTCTACTAATTAAATTATAGTAGGAAAGGTTTCTGACATTTAAATTTCCTTAATTACTTAGGTGCCATTTCATTTCAAGAAAATTTTCTGCAATATTTTTTTCAGTACATAACATTACTTCAACTCTTGTTCAATTTTCTGAGTTTTTTCTTTTTTCCTTGATGCATACAGAAACCAGAGAATGTGATCCAGAGAAAGAGTTCACCTGTCCGCAAAACAAGCACTGGGGCCGAGCATCTTGTATCCCGAAACGTTGGGTCTGCGATGGTGATCCAGACTGTGTGGATGGCGCAGATGAGAACAGCACTTTGCATAACTGTCCACCACCCGAGCCATGCGAGAACAACCAGTTCAGGTGCGACAACAGGAGATGTATTAACAAAGACTGGATGTGTGATCATGACAATGATTGTGGAGACGGGTCCGACGAACCAAAGAATTGCAGTAAGTTATAGTTATTTCCTCGTCAAATGGATTGATGCTTTAACTTGGCTATTTGTTTGCACCAAGAATCCAATTTTAGAGGTTCAGTTTTAATTAAACATCTTTGAAGGTTTTTTTTTTGCATTACACTAGGTGATATTTATGAAAAGTGAACTCCACAGGGGTCTTTTTATCATATTTTATTTAATTATTTGGTACTTTTTTATAATAGGTATGCATTTTTTTATTTTTGGTGATTTTCATTTTTTTTATCTGTTGCAAATTTAAAACTTCGTAGTTGGCGACAACTTTACTTTTTGAATCCTGGGACTGCCATATACTTGTAGATACGTCCAATCGCTTTAAGTAATTTTGTCAGCAAAGATGAATACAGACCATTCGCTAAACCTATATTGGAAAATTACCAATTATTTATTCATTAAATGTTGAGCGATTTTCCAGTTATAGCATTTTAGTTACTTTAGTTTCTAGGCAATTGAATGTATCACTATAAGTGGAAATTTGTGCACTTTTCTACCATAATACTTGTTTTAAAGCAAAGTTCAATTTTGAAGTGTTAAGTTTTTGCTTGAATACTCATTATTTGCAATGTCCTTTAACTTAAAGTTGTCTTTTATTTGGTTGGTAAATTTTTTGGTGAGGCTTTTCTGTAGAGCAGTCTTTAATATAAAGGCAGCAGAAAGACTCCTGTATGAAAGGGTATTATTTAAAGTTTTTATTCAAATGTCAAAATTATATCCTACAAAAGGATGAGTTTTCCTAAATATTTTGCTTCAATTGTGGCATTGGCCATAATATTATATCTAATTTATAAACTGCTTATGAAATTACCTTAAACAAAATTGTTTGCATTATGTAACTCAGAAACATTCTGAAACCAACCTTTTTATGAATTTATCTAATGACATGAATGAACACAGCTTTCAGGACCTGCACTGAAGAGGAGTTTACTTGTCGGAACGCCAAATGTATCCGCAAGATGTACCACTGTGACGGCGAAGACGACTGCGGGGACGGGAGCGACGAACTCGCGAAAGATTGCTCGACCGAAGCACCCACCTGCTCCGGAGCCCAGTTCAGATGCAAGAACGGGCAGTGCATTCCTTACGAGCGAGTGTGCAACAAGCAGATTGACTGCGACGACAGTTCGGACGAGCCCCCTCACTGCCACGTTGATGAATGTGCGAAGGTGGAATCGAATCAGTGTGAGCACAAGTGTGTGAATACGCTCACCGGCTTCTATTGCGAGTGCACCGATGGATATGAACTTGCGAAAGATGGGAAGGCCTGCAAGGACATAGATGAGTGTGCGGTGAAGCCTGAAGTTTGCTCTCAGTATTGCTTCAACACTCCTGGATCTTACTACTGCAAATGCAACGAAACCTACTATGAGAGAGAGTTGGATGGTCGTACCTGTAAAAGAAGAGATAGTAAGTTTATCTTTTATTGCACGAAGTGCTTTTTATATGAGTCGCTTGTACTGCTGATGCCTTTTATGATGATTTTTGAACATTTTCATAATGACTTTGGTTGTTAGTGGACCAAATATTTAAAGATTATGTCATTAAATTATTGTTGATTTTTAAACTTATGCTTATTTCTTGATTTTTTTCCAGATATTGAGCCCTGGTTGATATTTACGAACAGATATTACCTGCGTAACATGAGTACAGATGGAAAGAAGTACAGCCTTATCAAAATGGATCTAAGGAATGTAGTTGCACTGGATTTTGATTATGCAGAGGAAAGGCTGTACTTCTGTGACGTGGGGAACAAAACTATTAGTCGAATCTTCCTGAATGGTACAGGCGAAGAAACTTTAATCAGACATGATACACAAGGACTGGAGGGCTTAGCAGTTGATTGGGTTGGAAGGTAAGGCATTTATATATGCATAAAATATTTTAATTTATCATATCCTTACTTTTGTTTCAACAATTTTATTGCTTAGTTCAAGAAGTTTAAGTATTTTTTTTTACTTTGCAGCTATTGTTAATAAGTTAGCATTTTAGTATTTTATTATTATAATTTTACGTGGATTAAAACAATTGGATAAATAGGTGAAAATTTGCATTTTTCAAAACTGTTTTTAGTAAAAAAATTAGACCTTTGCTTTTTTTCTGTATAACAAATTGAAAAAAAACTTTTACTGTAGGAAAATTTATTGGTTGGATCGCACAACGAAGCAATTGGATGTTGCTGAATTAGATGGAAGAAATCGCAAAACGTTACTGACAAAAGGAATTTCAGACCCACGAGCATTGGCAGTACATCCAGGCATTGGGTATGTCTTTTTCACCATCTTTTGTTTAATTTGTGCTACATTAATGAGTAAAATATAGTTGCTATAATCAGTTACTGTCGATTTTTTTTTAGTCTTTCCATAATAGTTGGTATTTTCAGAATTCAGTCAATAAAGTCAGTATTTTTTAAACTTATATTATCCAAAATCCCGTAAATCACTCTTATTCAAAAATTTGCTATTGTCTTTTTTCTTTTTATAAACTTAAAAACAAAATTGAAAACAGTGCAACCAGTTTTTTTGCAAAACTGGTGAAATATGCATACTTTATATAGTTGTGCAAAACCATGATTTTTTAGCCTCTACGATTTATGTCGCTGCTCTTCAGAAATCAGTGGGTTTTTTGTCGCTGAAAAAAATAATACTTTTGGATGCATTTCAGGCAACTACTTATGATAAACTTCTTATTTATCTTCCCCATACATATTTCAGGGGTGATTGTGTTTCGGTTTTTTACCGGATTTCCGGTATTTTCATGATGGATTTTGGTACTTTCATGTTCGAAAATACCGGAAATAAAATATTTTTAAATACGCTTTTATCTTCCCACTTCCATTTTTTTTTTTTTTTTTTTGCTTTTTAGAATTTTCAGTGATTATACGGAAAATTATTAATAATATTCATCGAATAAAAATGTTCCGATGCCATTCTATTTTTTTTTTTTTTACTTTAATAAATTATTTTATTTGCACTTTTTGTGATTTCAATGCCTTCATCTTAAAAAATACAATCTATTTGCATCCGATATAAGAATCGAATTTTTCTCATTTTTAATGCTCATTATCCTTAGTTAGGAGATATTTAAATGAAATATCTTTTTTTTTACATTAAAATATCATAAATTAATCCTTTTGAAATCATCATTTATGAAAACCAAAATGTCAATGTCTTAAATTAGGTGTGCTTAAGTCAGGGGTGATTGTGAGTTCGTAAAAAAATACCTGAAAGTTTTAAAGAGAAAATGTGTGTGGGGGGAAGAGGGGGTGTTTTTTTTTAAACTAAAGCCCTTATTACCTAAGCACACCTAATTTTATAATTATACACATATAATAATTAATGTAGGGTAAGAATCGTCAAAAATGAAAAAAATTCAACTTTCAAATCCAATGCAAATCGATTGCATTTTTTTAAATGAAGGCATCAAAACCAAAAAAAGATACAAATAAAATAATTTATTAAAGTAAAAAAACAATTGTAATGGCATCTTGACATTTTTATTCGATGAATATTATTTCTAATTATCGGTATAATCATTGAAAATTCGAAAAAGCAAAAACAAATTCAGAGGTTTGAAGATAAAAGCATAATTAAAAATATTTTATTTTCGGTATTTTCGAACATGAAAATACCAGAATCGATCATGAAAATACCGGAAATCCGGTAAAATACCGGAACACAATCACCCCTGGCTTAAGTAACAGGGTCCTTGGTTTGAAAATAAAAATGCCCCTCCCCGACCCCAACACATTTTCTCTTGAAAACTTTCAGGTATTTTTTCATGAGCTCACAATCACCCTGATATTTATATTCAACTGTTCCAAGGACAACAGTTAATTTTTGTTTCTACAAATTGGTGTTGCTGTAATCCATCACTTAGAATAAAGCTAAGTCTTTGTGTATTACACTAAATGGTAGTTTTCAGGCAAATAATATATGTTACAGATTTTTTATGAATTAGTTAATAATAGTGATGTTTAATGAATTCAAAAATTGAATTTTTAAAATAATATCAATAAATTTTGCCGAAGTAATTTTTTTCTGATTTATTTAATTTTTACTCAATTTTAATTTTAGGTACCTTTACTTCACCGACTGGGGGCATCATGCATATGTTGCTCGTATGGGTATGGATGGCACAAACTTTTCGAGAATCGTCTTATACGAAAACAAACTCGTGTGGCCAAATGCACTAGCCATTGACTATTTCAGCAACAAAATTTTCTGGGCAGATGCTCATCTTGATTATATTGAGTAAGTTTTTTTTTTCTTTTCTCATATATATTTATTTTGTTTCATTCTTTTTTTTAAATTCATTTGTGATAAAAATTTATTCATTTCACTATGATTATTTCTGTTTATTTATTTAATTTGTAAATTTTATTTTTTATTCTATGTGTATTATTATTAGATTCTTTCTTTTTGTGTGTGTGTGTGTGTGTGTGTGTGTGTATGTTTGTCCATAATGCCTAAGAAACAAAACTGGAAGAAACAGTCATTACATCTTGGAAAAAAGACCTAAATAAATATATACAACTAACTACAACACTTAATTACTATAAAGTGCATGCTCATTGGTTGTCATTTAACCTTTCATTTGAAATTACCTTTGTACAGTGAACCATAATTTGCCTAAGGCACTATGACATTCATCATTAGTTTCTTTAGATGTGATGACAAATTCTCCCTACCAGCTAGCCTTGTTTCTCGATGGTCACAGCATGGGACAGTTTACTAGATTTCCTAAATAGATTCCCAACTTGTTTGTACAAGTCTTAGGACTACAATATATTGTCACCCATTGCAAGCAAAGAGGACAGTGAGATAAGTGAAGCATGTTTCACACTGTCAGGTTGCAGGATTCATGTAATAGTTTCTAATATCCGGTTTTACAAAAACCAATTTGTTTGTACTGTACAGCTCAATAAAGTCCCGCTTAACACATTGGTCAAAGTTAGAAATCCTACCTTGGACTTGGTATCAGCATCCAAAACATAGCTCTCATGCTTCATACTGTCTGTCCACAAAAATACAATGGACATACATGTTGTATGTCATAACATTATTAGCCCATGGTTAAATATCTGAATGGTTTATGTCAGTGTATGTTAATTGCACTGTAACACAGAAATACATTTTGCTTCATATTTTGCCAGCAGATAGGAGCATCTGATTTGAAAAGAAAATGATTGATTAGAAAAATTCAGTTGACTAAAAACTCCTAACTTTCTGTGTTTGGTATTATGGGACATGCTGTGAAATCTCGGTGTAGAAGGGGCAAACTGCTTATTACGTAAAAGTATTAGCTATTTTAACATTTAAATTTTCATTTCAGCTTCTTGATTTTTAAATATTTGCACTGTTAATATTATTGTTATTATTTTAAGTTAATTAAAAAATCATGATGCCCAAAAAATTTTAATTTAAGAAGTAGATTTTTTTTATTGTTTTAAATTTATAAATCAATTACCTCCCACTCTGCTACCAAGAAAAAGAGTGTTATTATTTTTGAGACATCCAGCTCGAAATGTAAAACTTTTAGTAATTGAAAATAGTTTCCGTTGTGTTTTAATTCATGTACATGATTGTTTGTTATTATTTATTTATCTGTTAGTGAGTTATTTCTTAAGTACAAATATATCTTTGTCTCCACTCAGATTTGCTGATTTAGATGGCAAAAACAGGCGTGAAGTACTTGCTGGAACAGCTGTACCCCATGTGTTTGCTATCACAGTGTTTGATAATTATATTTATTGGACTGACTGGAACATGAAAGGCGTCTACAGAGCAGAAAAATTTACAGGAGAAAATTTAGAGATTTTGAGGAATACATCTCACAGGCCGTATGACATTCATGTCTATCATCCACTTCGGCAACTGCCATGTAAGCTATTTTCCTTTACTTTTTAATGCTGGTTGTACTCACAATGGCATCTACAAAATGCAAGTACATTGTTGTCTTACCTATTGCCATCACCATTTACATCAGTCATTATTTTTTTGCTACATTTACATTATAGTCCAATCCAGCATTTCCCAAGCTTTTTTGACCCAAGGGCCAGTTAACATTTTAAAACGTTCCACTCACACATGAGTTTCTTTCCTTTCTAGCAAAAAAAACCCCTACTTTTTGGAGCTGAAAAACCTTTATATAAGTTAATTGCAAGATTTTTACTATCATTTACTTATAGTAAAGTTTAAATGTAGAACTGAGTAATTATTGCATTAAATCTGCGTAACCTAATAAATCTTGCAGCAAAATCACAAAAAGCATGTTGAATCATCACAGTTGAACTTATATTTATTTACTAATCTCAACTCCCCCCTTCTTCTGAAATTTCTTTCAAGTAATTCATTCGTAAAAACTTTCCAAAACTTGTACTGGTGAATTAAGTGAGCATTTTTTATGCATCTACTTAAGTCTTAAAACAGATAATAATAAGTAATAGTATCCTCTAGAAATAGCCGCAAAAGAAGAAATAACTTTTTCCTTTTGTATTTCTTTTAACTCCTTTGAAATGTGTTTTATGTACAACTTTACATCTCATGTTGAATACTAATGAACATATGAAATAAATTTCTGCAGATAAAAATCCATGTGGAACTAATAATGGTGGCTGCTCCAACCTATGTTTGATTGCCCCTGGTGGGGATAAATACACCTGTGCTTGTCCAGACAACTTCATCCTTTTGCCACATTCTATTAGATCTACCTTGGCCAATACAACCTGCATCGCTAACTGCACAGCTGGTCAGCACTTGTGTGGGGGAGATGAATCAAGATGCATACCCATCTACTATGAATGCGACGGAAATAAGGATTGCCGAGATGGTTCGGATGAAAATGGATGTCGTAAGTATCTCAAAACGTGAATTGTAATTGAAGCAGAATTTAATTTTGTAGACTAAGCACATGTGTCTCCTTTTCAGCCCCCTTTACCTGTAAACCTGGGCAGTTCCAGTGCAAGAATAACCAAAGCTGTATATCCCGAATACGAATATGTGATGGCACAGCAGATTGCAGTGATAAATCAGATGAAGCCTTTTGCGGTATGTATCTTTTAAACAGGATCGTGTTAGTTTAGTTTCTAACAAGTTTAAATTAATAATTATACTATGATTATTGCTCTTTTTTATATCTCTTTAAATTTTTCATCGTTTAAAGTACTGCCACTTAAAATGTTAGTAATTTTAGTATTTTTGCTTTGAAATTAAATCATCAGTTTTAGTTTTCTTGATCAGAGTACTCAGTGAGTATCCAAAGGAAGAATTTGAAGTCCCCCTCCCCCCTAAAAAAACCTTTTTTGGGGGGGAGGTTGTCCTCTAAACTTCTTTTCTGGCTACGCCGGTGACAGTGTTCACAAAACATTATCAAATATATCACCATTTTTTGTTCCTTTTTTTCCTTTTGAAGAGCATCATATTCAGAATTTGCTTTTTGCTTTCTTTGAAAATGATAATTTAAAAAAAAAAAAAAGTTTATTTTTGTTTCTTAAATAGTAAAAATTGTAATTTTAAATTATCTTGAACGTTCCACATTGTCTAACTAACTTCCTGTTTTTTGCCTTCCCGTAGGGGGCAAAACGGAATATGTCGGAGTTTAATCTTGCAAGTCCTTCCTAATTTTTCACACAATATTAACCATTAATTGCAGCAGAAATTTCTTAGTCTATAGTTTTACTTCAAGTCTGAGTTTTATTGAATGAGTTTAACTATATTGTTTTGTTTTTATTGCATCCAAAAGTTAAATCTTCCATCTTGCCCTCCCTTTCCCTATTTGCTGTAAATGTAATACTTGTGTTTTGACATACTGCACTTTTAATACTCCATTCAGTCCTGCTTGAACTAGTATCATGTATTCCCTTATTATTTCAAAAAAATATATATTCAAACATATTTTGTCTTTCCAGTTCATGATTGTGGAGAACACAGTTTTAAATGCAAAAGCACTGGTCGTTGTGTCTCTGAAGCCTGGCATTGTGATGGGGACGAGGACTGCCCAGATGGATCTGATGAAGATTCCACCTTGTGCCGTGAGTTTTTTTTTTTTTTTCTGAAAATTACATTATGCATGGCGTTTGTACTGGTATTATTTTTAGATTTCCATAAGTCGCTAAATATTTTCAAAAGTAAGCATTTTTCTTTTAAAGTTTAGTCCACTGGTACATTCTCAGGAATCAGCAGAGGTACTGGCCCATAAGAACAATTTTAACATGAATTAGAACAGCGTTTGTGTCACACATTCTGTGTCTAACAGTGATTCCTCATACTTAAATCTCCAAAATTTTCCATAGGGAGGACAGTTATATATTCATTTGTGATTGTTTGAATGCTATCAATACATTCTTTAAATACAAATAAAATTACTTTAAATTCAAAGACTTATACAAATATAAGTGCCTGTGAAATATTAAAGTTTGCTTTGTATGACTTGTTCAAGGAAAACAGTTCTGATGGTGCTTTCATTTCCCTCCTTTTCAGATAAAAAAGAATGTGATCCAGAGACTCAGTTTAAATGCAATAATGGCAAATGCATACCAAAACTTTGGTACTGTGATTTTGATGATGATTGTGGAGATAATTCTGATGAGCCTTCACATAGATGTAGTAAGTTCAGTAGATTTCTTGATTTAATTTTCATCTTTTCTTACTTGTTTATGCATGAACTCATGATCATATTCATTGGTTATGCATACAGGAGTGAGATCTTTCAAACTTTAAGGTCTGATCTTCTAATGTGTGTATCTTTGAAAGTAAAAAGGTATTTCCCTCAGTGTCTAGCTATAACAATAATTTAATTGCTGTTGCATTTCTTAATTCATTTATTTTTTAAAAACATTTCTTGCAGAACTTCTAGCAAACGATAATTTAACTTTTGGGCGAGCATGGTTTTTTGGAAAAATTACTTGTATAATTGATTTTACTCAGAAGCAATACTAGAAGCCAGGGATGCCCCGAGCTAAAATTTTTGGGAGAGGAAAAATTCTCAATTTGCCCAATAAAATTCCGAAATGCACTGAATGATAAAATACAAGCATATACAATAGACATATCTTATACCATTACTTAATGAGAAAAGACAATATAAGTATCGCTAAAAAAAAAGAACGAGCATTTTCAATCTTTTCTTTAGATGATTGACAAATATTTGAACTTTGATAAATAACAACGGGGGTGTATTAACGATTAATTGTATAATTTAAAAATTATTGTTATATACTTATGTACAGATTAAAACACATTGACTGTATGGCAAATCATAAAATATTGCATATAAATGTACATTTACAAATTAAAGCGCGTTGGTCATTTGACTGGTTTTTGCAACTATCGAATTAAGTTTTACCTATCAGGTCTTCTTATTTTCAAAGGTAACAAATGTGTAAAAAAAACCATGATTGTAGTTCAAAGGTAACAAATGCATATAAAGAAAAAAAGATTGCAGCTACAGACACAATGCAAAAAAAGATTGAAATAATATCCTTAAATTTGCCGAATCGTCAGCCCAAATTGCCGAATGAGGGAAATTTTTGGGAGGTCCCATGGTCCTCCCGTGACTTCCCTTCGGGGGCGCTCCTACTAGAAGCTAATATTCTACACTGTGGTAGAAAACTCACTGCTGACTTTTCGTGCCAATAAAGTGTTGAATCTTCTCTAGGAAACCGTAATTGCACCACTGGATGGAGGAAGTGTCCCACTCATGGAAATTATCGCTGTATTCCGAGTTGGCTGTTCTGTGATGGTAAAGATGACTGTAGAGACAATTCAGATGAAACCGACCCAGTGTTCTGTCCCAAATGTCACCAGGCTGGAGATTTTGAATGTAAGAACAAAAGATGTATCCCCTTGAGATGGAGGTGTGATTTTGAGGACGACTGCGGCGATAATTCCGATGAAGATCCAAGTATTTGCAGTATGTATTTTTCATTTTCAAATTTGTGGTAAAAGCGTGTGAAATTTCTTAGGAAGTAGAAACGGTTCCTTGATTAAAGGTTATGACTATTACCAAAACCCTGCATTTCTTCAAAACTCACTTAACATGTTAATCTCTCGTGTGTTAAGTTTTTTAATCCTGATTCATTGTTTAAATGATAAATTTTCAACACTTATTTATTATGAGATTATTTATGTACATTTTTTATAATTACAGCTGAACTGTATAGAGAATGCACAGAGAGCGAGTTCCAATGCTCGAATAAAAAATGTATACCAATGCGCTGGCGTTGTGATCATGACGATGATTGTGACGATGGTTCTGATGAACAAGGCTGCTTGAACTATGAATGTCCGGTAAGACCCCCACAATTTTTAAAAGAATTTTAAGATTTTTAAATGATAATTTTTTTTTTTTTTTCTTTATCAAACTTAGAAACTTCATATGAAGATTTTTTAACCATGAAGGATACTAAATTTGTAATGAGCTATGTGTTTTGTTTGGATCATTTGTCATAACTATTATGAAACTTTTTTTAATGGTATAATATTTAGGGACTTTAAGTAACTTTTGTTATACCACAATTCCATATCGTTGACGGCTGTTAATGATTGGAATCCAACTAATTTGGGCACCGGGTCCCCCAGGTGACTGAATATCTTAGAGAATAGTTCTTTCAAAATAAGATTGCTATGCAAAGCACAGATTTCATATCTGTAAATCTTATTAATATCGAACTATTATCACCAGGTGGCTCTTTGTAACATATTTTACCTAAATCCAGTGTTTATACTTTTTTTTAGACTGACCAGTTCAAATGCAAGAGTGGGCATTGTATATCAATGAAGTTGAAGTGTGATGGAAATAAAGATTGCAATGATGTGTCTGATGAGCAAGATTGCCCTCCTCGCTATCCCAATGGAATGTATTGCCAAGAAAACATGTTCCAGTGCAACAACACGGTAATTTATGTTCAAAAACTTGAAATATTTCAATATGAAATTTTGCTCATAGAGTTAATGGCTAAATGAATTCTTTCTAGGTTTGTATTCGTCGAGATTTCTTGTGCGATGGTGATGATGACTGCGGCGATATGTCTGATGAAAAACCTGAGCTATGCAGTAAGTTTTTTTAGTGAAACTACAAAATTTTTTAACATGTTTACATCTTCCATCACACTCTGTGTCTACATTGATTTAAATATTTCTGAAATAATTGATGTATTTGTGCTTGTATCGAAAAACTAATGATGTTTGCGTTTGATAGTTTTTATTAAGCTGTAATAGTACAAGTTGCTTATTGAGTTTCTTTTTTATCTTTGCCAATCACCATTTTAACTTTCCTAAATGTCATTTTTTCCTTTATATTGATAGTTGTTACTGTAGTTCTATTCTCTTTATAGTTATTCTTTATGTACTAGTGCACAAGACTTCACAGTTTTTGTTCTGTTGTTGTAATTGTTTATTTATATTTATAATTACATTTATTCATTCGCGGGATAAGATAAATTGTTTTCCCCCTTTGAGGATAGCTATAAAACTCATTGTATGGTATGCATTTCACAAATGTGTTTTTAAGTAAAATTTTTTTGTTACATATGTTTCTCCAAATTAAAAAAAAAATAATAATAACAAAACATCCTCTTTTTTTCCTTCTTATTTTCTGTTTGTGCTTACTTTTTTTTTTAATGTGTACTTATTAGTAACATAATTTGTTTTTTTAATTACCTTCTCTTCACTTAGAATCCTTCTCGTGTGATATGAGTCACAAATTCCAATGCCTTAATCATCGATGCATTCCTATTTGGCATGTTTGCAATGGCCGTGACGATTGTGGTGATGGATCTGATGAAAACAATCACACCATGTGTGAAGCTCCACCATCTGTTTGCTCTTCTACTGAGTTCAAGTGTCTGAACAAAAAGTGCATTCCACTGGTTAGCGTTTGCAATTTGGAGGACGATTGTGGGGATATGTCGGATGAGAAGGGCTGCCGTAAGTATTTTTCTATTCTCTTTGTATTACAGTAAATATTTGTGCATTTATTTGCAAAAGTAAGCGATATAAAAAATCTTTAATGTGTAAAAAATTTTTAAATCACCCTTCTTTTGATGCAAAGAAAATAAATTTTAATGTACAAATGAAGTCATAAGCGACTCGTACAGGGGACAAGTGGGGCGACTGCCCCTTCACTTTCAAAAAGAAAGGGACCTTGCCCCCTCACTTTTTTAGAATAAAAAACTAATGATCGATTAAAATTCTTTTTTACTCAGTAGACTGATTTATTTTATGAAAGTAAAAGCTGCTAGTTCCAAAAAAATGGACTTTTTTTATGTTATTTCATAAGAATGGAACCTAGAATCAAAAGGTGGATATCTACGGTAGCCATCCGTTTTAACTTTTGAGATCATATATCGCATTTCTTGAATAGATCATTTAATCATTAGTGTTAAAATCCAATAATATAACGAAATTCTAAAAAAAAGCCTTCAGAGGTGTTGCCGTCAGAGGTGTTTATAGTTTGTGGAGGGGGGGGGGGTAGAGGAGAGAAACCTTCAAATGCATTTGAACCCCCCTTAAATGTATAGGATGTTTGCTATTTGAGAATTCACCCTTTAAACTCAAAGAGCGGAAGATTTTTTTACTGATTGTTATTAAATTGGTTTCACAGAAATGTGTCACATAAAAACTAGCTCATTCTCAGATATTTTAGATATCTTTTATTTAGGCAATGAATGATTTTTGGTATTTAATAAAATTATTTCTTTCCCTTTTTTTAAAGCTTATTTGCTTTTACCTTTTTGGTGCGAAAATTCCTTTGAAAATGAGCTTTGAAATGTTTACTTAAATGTTCATTCCTCGCGTTTATTATCATAAATTTTTAATTTAATACCCCCCCCTCCCCTCCCAAATTTGCAGTATCCACTCCTAATATTTAGTCCATTATTTGGATCCAAAACATATTATTTTTACTAATTATAAAAAACATTAAGTGATAAATACATTGTTTAATTTTTCTTTAGATATTGGAGTTTGTGATGACAACAAGCATGGTGGCTGCCAACACAACTGCACTTCATTATCAGGTGGTGGGTACATCTGTACATGTCCACCAGGATATCAAGTCGATCATAATGATGCAAAATTGTGCAAAGGTACGAAACTCAGTTTGAAATGTTGTGAGAATTATTTAAACATTACTTAACATTAAAAACATTTTTAAAAAATTTAAAATTTAAATAGTGATAAAATCTGACACAAACTTTGATGTCTTTTCATCGATCAACTCATTCCTTCAGGATTCTTCCAAGGGAAGGAAAATTCTAAACTGGGATTATTTAGCTTGTTAAGTGAGATTTGTCTGAGGACAGCATGCAAATGGATTTTTTTAGTGTGGTTTCCCAATTGGAGTTTTTTTAGTGGAGGGGGGGGGGTAGATTAATTTTGTGCTCTAATGTGAATGCTGTTTTTTTTTTTTTGTATTGAAAAACAGGTTCTTTATAAGCTTGAAACAAATGTTTAAACTTAACTTGTGAAAAATCTTACTATTTTCGTGAAAGATTGGTTTTTGAAATGTATTATTCACCATGAATAAAAATTAATTCACATTGGCTTTATTTTAGATGTGGATGAATGTTCCAAATTTGGTCACAACTGCTCCCAGCTTTGCACCAATTTTGATGGTTCCTATAAATGCTCATGTAGTTTTGGATTTGAATTCTATAATGGGCACTGTGTTGCTAATGGTAAGGTTTAAGACTCTCAGTTTTCCTTTTTCATTCCATTTTTAGTGTTTTTGGACTTTTTATTCATGACTTTTTTTCGTACCATATAGGGGCATCTCCTATCCTGATGTATGCAACTGGCTCTGATGTTAGGGCTTTCCAATTAAATCTGGACCATCAGTTCGCATTTATTACCGGAGAAAGCAGAATACAAGCAGTGGATTACGATGCTAGTAAAGGTAATTTCCTATCAGAGACGTGCCGTCTGGGTAGGCAAGGTAGGCAGTGCCTACCCATGAAGAAAACATACCAATTTTTTAATTTCATTAAATGACATATAATGCGCTGATTGGAAAATATAAAGGCATTAAACAGCGAATATAGTAGAAAAAACACGGAAATTTTCATTTTTCTTTCTAAAAAAAGCATCGACTACCGCTGCTTTTCGACCACTGTATCTATACCATGCATCGTCTTAGGAAGTGCACGTGCCCCGCACTTTTCTCCCCTAATGTTCGAAAAGCGGCGACGAAAGGCTGTCCGAAAAGTGCCTTTGCAGTTTTCTCTGTTATCCGTCGAAACTTGACTGCGTCATGCGCAGAACTATTCCTATGAAGTCTGGCGTTTCTACGGTCCAGACATCTTTTGTACAGTACTGTTGAATGCTAACAGTTTGCTATCTCCATTTCGTGTTTTCTTTTTCATGAAATTTTGTAATTTTCAAATGTTTTGTGTTTTTTGTATCCCGCTTTTTTGTAGGATTAAGTTGAAACTGTATCCAATATGGATGTGAAATAGTTTATAAATTATCTACATTATTTTATTGCTTTTTACATTTAATGCGTTTTTAATGATATATATTATTCCACAAATCTTTGCATCTGCCTACCCTAGGCATTCATTGACGGCACGTGCCTGTTTCCTATCTAGTATTAAAGTATGTACACTTTCAAAGCGTAGTCGAAAACTTTACAAAAACTTACTTTTCCTGTTCATATAAAATTGCACTTATTAAATAGGATAAAGGTTAAATCGAAAATCTTTTTAGCCAGTTTTCTAGGACTTAAGTTAATTAGGCAATTGAAGTCTGCGGATGAAATTGGACTTTTCAAAACATGTTCATTAAAATGAAGGATCTTGAAGTGCTAAATTTTTGCACAGAAAATCATAGTTTAAGCTAGTCAACATCAGGATAATCTGAAAATTATAAAAAAGTTACTACTTCAATAGTATTGTAGGCACTTAAAAGAGCTTACTGGAATAATTTGTATGAGCAAGGAGGAAAGAGGACCATTTATTTTCACTGGGGACTGAAAAATTCACTTGGACCAACCGAGTTTGGCCCGGAGCCTGTTACTAATTGAAATATTGGTATTTGCATTTATACATTGAAATGGTTTTTTAAAAAAATATTGATTTCAAAACTTTACAATGTTATTGTTGATCTGTTTCTTATGCTATATTTTGATAAAATTCATGTGTTATATGCACTTTAAAATGTTTACTTTTTATATTTTACAGATATCCTGTATTGGACAGACACTTCTGAAAAAACTATTAAAAGATCTTTTATACCTGATATTTTGTATCAAGAAACTGGCAGTGGTTATGCTCAAAACTTGGAACTTAAAGGATTAACCAAACCATCAGCCATTGCAGTAGATTGGGTTAGCAGGTAAGCATCAAAATGCTGAGTACTTCTCTTGAAAGTTCTTGCTTCTGTTCAAAATTTGTAATCATCCATGTGCTTGATAAAAAAATAAAAGGATGGAAAGTGTTATTTCTTTACTGATTACTGACCCTTCGCTGTTCTTTCTTTCTTTTTTTAAATCTAAAACCGAAATTTTGAGCTTATTCTTTTGGAATTAAATCATTTGCTTTTCATACTTTCTGATATTTTAAAGCATTAAATAACTTATTTGCTTTCTGAAAACAGGGCAAACAGCATTACAGAATTGCAACTACAGATGTCTTAAGCAGTGAAAAAGAAACTCACTGCTTGAGTTAATTAATTTTATTGCTAAACTTATAACGTCATTTTTTACAGATGCAATGTTTTTATTTGCCTTTACTCAAAACCCCAATGATTATTATTGCTCTTCCTTTGAAATTTAGGATGCATTTTTTAAGGGTGGAATGGGTTCCCCAAAAATGCTCTAGAATTCTGAGGACTCCATGAGTTGCATTTGGGGGGGGGGGGGGGGGGGGCATTAATTATTTTTTGATACATGTTTTCATATGTACATGTACATTTGATATTTATATCAAAACTACTTTTCTTCCTGTAGTCATTTATATTGGATGGATGTTGATCTTTCGAGTACAAGGCCTAAAGGAAGAATATTTGTCAGTGAACTTGATGGGCGATACAGGCATACTATCATTAGCTATGGTTTGGAGCAGCCTACATCACTTGCTGTAGATCCTGAGCTCGGGTATTTATATTTATTATTGTTTATGATTACTTTGAGGTGCAAAAGCACTCAAATTCACTTACGTACATATTTTATATAACAGCAAATCGTAGTACAAACACTCCTTTACGTAAAGAAAATGCAGTATTAATAGGAAATGTATAACAGTCTTTTGAATAATTATTTACTTGCTAATTATTAAACAAAAGTTTTCTACTAAGATGTAATTTATTAGTTGAAGCATGTTATAACATTTTTTATGTCATAAAATTTTCTGATTAGGATTCAGAAACTGCTTATAATCTGCCTGTGTTCTATTACAGTATCATGTTCTGGACTGATGCCAGTATGACACCAAAGATTGAAACCTCTTGGATGGAAGGTAGTAAGAGGAAAATAATAGCAAGTGATCATTTAGGTTCTCCGACTGGACTCACAATTGATTATGCAGGAAATCACAGGGTATATTGGTGTGATACGAAACTGGATACTATTGAATCAATGAAGATTGATGGGACAGATAGAGTAACCGTACTTTCAGGTAAGCAGCTCAAATAAACGTTATAAAACCTTTTTTGTTACTATTGCTGTAAACCAGGGTGTAAAAAAATCAATGATTTTTTTTAAAAAATCGGATTTTTTTTATTTAAATCAGATTTTTTTTATTTTTTTTTAAATTAGAAACTTTAGTTATTAATTAATTTTTATTTATGAAGAACTTAACTTTAAGTTTTTAAACATACAAAAACACCTTTGAAGTAAAGCTTTACCAGTAAAAAACTCAGAAAAAAGTGTTAGGAGCCAATCTGAAAATAATCCTGTATACTAGCTAGGATAAAAATCAAATGGGGCAGGAAGCTCAACCCAATTCTCACTTCATTCAGCCCCCCCCCCTCTTTATTTTGCTTTTGTTTTGTAAAGCTGGAATATGTCCCATTTCAGCTACTAATAAAGACTGCCCCCCCCCCCCCCGTTGCTAATGCAAGGCATAGAAAATTCATCTTCTGTGGTTGTTTTTGTTTTTTCTTTTCACTGAAAGTATATCACACACATCCTATCATGTCCCTCCCCCCTCACTTCACTCTTTGCAACACCTGCCCTGCACCTGTACATATTTTCTTTATTTCACATATTAGACAACAAATAGCACTATTTGTGCATGGTACATATTATTTGGACTCCAACCTTCCAGCATCTGTGGAGGGGGAGATGAGTAGGATTACTTTTCCATTTATTAGATGGAAATCAAAGCTCTAAAAGAAAATGGTAAAAATAATGAAATTGGGATTGTCCAAGAGAATTTTTTAAGGATTAAAATAAAAAGTGATTTAAATCAATGATTTAAAAAAAAATCAATTGATTTAAATCATTGACACCCTGCTGTAAACATTTGATTTTTGCATTACCTAAACGCTACTGTGAAATATTTCAATCTGGCAAATCCACGTATACCATACATGAATAATATTTTTTTGTTTGGCAACAGTTGAAAATATTAATATGCACCTAGTTCAAGCTCCAAGTATGTTATACCCTGTGTAGCGAGAGGAAGCGTATGAAAGAAATATTAATTTTGCACTCTCTGCACTTTTCCCCTTATGGTTGTCATAGTTACGGCGCTGTAGACTTTTTCCCCACTTAGTTTTTGCAACAATGGTTAAATGCAAACGATTAAAATTGCTTTGTGTGTAAACTATTATTCAATCAAGGTTAATAAAATACTTTTAGAAGTTTTTTTTTCATAAGGATTACACATAATGGTAGGTCTTGCTAAAACAAACTATTTAGCACTAGATTTGTTAGAAAACGTTTAGAAATAACTGAGATATGATAATAGAAATAAAAGCGTAAGCCTAATTCGATAAGCATAAAATAAAGGAAATGTCTCAACAGCAAAAGAGTGGAGCTGTTGTCTTCCATGCAGTTTCTATGGAGACGACGCAAAATTCCTAAACTTGATACGACTATTTTAAAGTAACCGAGTGTAGTTCGGTAAAAATTTTAAATGTTTTAAATAGCTGCTTTATATATTGTTCTAGTTAATTCATGTTTTATTAAATGTTTCTTAAAATTACAATTGTTTAAGTGATCAGATTATTTCTGCTCTTAATAAGAGGTTATGCATTAATTTCAACGCAAGGGAGTAAAGTAAACATAGTGCTTTCTTAATTTGTGTTCTTTTAGCAATTTTGATTCTTATTGCTCAAGATCTTAACTTGACAAAGACATTAAAACCCATACCTCAGAAATCTGTATTCATATATCATTCAGACTTGTTATGGGATGTCATCCAAGTCTGAGCCAACAAGAGGCCATGTCAACTAGTCGGAAACTAGGTGCCCGTCACTTGATGATCCCGCTTCTGAACCCGAGCAGTGTAAGTTTCATAGTGGTAGTGGATCTGACAACCAAGCTGACAAGGAGCCTATTTCATGTCTTGGCAACCCTGATCTAAATTTGACTTTAGCCAAGTCCATAAGCCAAATCTCGAACATCCGCTGATGTGACTGATTATGGAGGTTGGAGAGAAGGGAGCAGTGGCAGAGTCCCTTAGTGAAATTAAGCAATCTGAAAATATAATGAGTAATTTCAGATATAGTAAAAGGGAAATCAAACAATTTTGTTGGGGGAAACTATAAATTATAAAGAGAATGTTACCATCCCTAGTTAAAACTTATGCAGCAAAGGCTAAACATGTAAATTAAATAAATAGAAAGTTTCTTTCTTTTGCATTTAAATACTATCTTGAAACTTGAGGTTCTCTTGATATTTTTTCTCCATTTTAGTTGTTTTTATTTTTTACAGAACTTAATCATCCAGTTTCGCTGGACATTTTTGAAGATCATGTGTACTGGCTAACACGAGATACTGGGGAAATTTGGAAACAAGACAAATTTGGTCGTGGCGTTAAAGTTAGAACGCGACGAAGCGTGGAAACTCCAACAGCAGTTAAAATATATCATCCACTCAAGTATAATACAACAGGTTGGTAATTTTCCATGTTAATATTTTATTCATTTTTCTATGAACTAAAAATGTATGATAATTACTATTTTTAAATCTAAACGTGAAATATTTAATTATGTTTTTCAGTCAAAAACCGCTGCAAACCAGAGTCATGTACGCATTTATGTTTGCTAATACCAGGTGGTTCTAGATGCGCTTGCCCAGATGGTTCTCCAATGTCAATTCTTGGAGCAACCTCATGCAATGCAGGTATGTTTTAAGTTTTTTTGTTTTTCTCCTCACATATGAAACATTGTTATTTTTAGTTTTGACAGTTAAATGGATTTTATGTTACTAGTTTTATTCATTTTATTGCAAAAGTTTTTAGATCTTAGCAAGTAAGGTTATATTAAAATTGCTAACTATAACAGCCTTTTCAACATGCATTATAAATTATAAGATATTTACCTTTTTCGACATTCGTGAGACTTTTTTTTACTTTTATCAACAAAGGATAAATACTGAATTTTTCAATTCTTACTGAATAAAGAAATTTTATTGTTTGCTATTTCAGTCATAATTTATTAAAGCTATTTTTTATTATTTATCTATATTGTGTTCAATTGAAAATTTTTACTTGAAATGCAAAATTGATGAATGTTCACCTCCACTTTATTAATTTTGCTTTTTAACATTTTACTTTAGGCATATTCAACAACTTAGGTTTAAAGGTTATTCTCTTTAAAAAACTGACATATGAGAAAGAAAAACCTATTTTCTGATTTATTATAGGTTTTGAATTGCCGAAACCACAACCTTACAAATGCCCATGCAGAAATGGTGGCCATTGTGAAGCTGATGCATCTAACACAATTTCTTGTGTCTGTCCGGAAGGTTACAGTGGACTGCATTGTACGGAGTATACACCTGGGTCTAATTCTTACAAAAATGTTCATGGCAGCAGTAAGTTTTTTGCTCTAAAAACAATTTCCTACTTTCAAACCTATGAATAGTTTTCTTTATTGAGTATGTTTCTAATCATCAGAAGTTTATAACACAACTACAAATATGGGAATTGGTAAAATAGGATAAACCTAGCTGAGCTCAGAGCCTGTTGCTGATCATCACTTTTGTATTTATAATTTATTCAATTTGTGTCAATGAATAGTTTTCTTTATCGAGTATGTTTCTAAGCATCAGAAGTTTATAACACAACTACAAATATTAGGATTGATAAATTAACTAGGATCAACCTAGCTGGGCCCAGAGCCTGTTGCTGATCATTGCTTTTGTATTTCTTAATTTATTCAATTTGTGTATTTAATCTAAAAAGAAATCGATTCCAGTAGATGATTTATCTTCAAGTACTGTTGGCCCCACTTAAACGAATACTGTCGGTTCCAAGAAATATTATTCGATTAAGCGGGGATCTTTAACATTAAGTTTATGACATCGGTTCCGAGACATTTTATTCATATAAGTGGGGTATTCGTTTATCCGTTACCTGATTAAGCGGGGACGACAGTACTTGCAAAAATAAATAATATTAGTTTGAGTGCCACCTGATGTGGAATTAAAGATCATTTTTGGAAAGACATAAGAGCTCCTTCTCAGTCAGATCTGTTAAAGATAAAAGTCATGCTCACACAATCCTCTGCGAAAAACATACAGGGACTCCCTTTTTAGTATATTTCTCCCACCCCTTTCTGTAAATAGCATTACATACACCACAGAATGCTATAGCTGACTCCCTTGGGTACAGAAGGAATTCAATGAAAAACTCTTTCCAGAAAAGAATTGATCGACTGCTCAAGAAACCCCGAAGCGAAGCTCTTAGGAACGGTCAATAAAAGAATATTAGTAGCCAAAATTGAAATAGAATAGCAGGGGGAAGTAAACCATCTATACCCTGTGTAACCAGAGGAGGCGACCGGAAGTGAAATTTCCCTTGATGGTTGTCATAGTTACGGTGCTATGGACTTCTCTCCCATTTAGGTTTCGTAACAATGGTTAAATACAAACGATTGAAATTGTTTTGTGCGTAAATTATTATTGAATCAACGTTAATAGAATGCTTTTTGAAGTATTTATATCATGGATACTCATGATGGCAGGTTTTGCTAAAACAAACTATTTAGCACTAGATTTGTTAGAAAACGTTTAGAAATAACTGAGATACGAGGACATAAATAAAAGCGTAAGCCTAATTCGATAAACATAAAATAAATGAAATGCCTCAACAGCAGTGTATAAAAAAAGAGTGAAACTGTTGTCTTTCGTGCGGTTTCCATAGAGACGATGCAAAATTTCTAAAATTGATACACCTATTTTAAAGTAACCGAGTATAATAGAGGTTCTGGTATGTGTGTGTGTGTGTGTCAAGTTAGAGAAGTTTTTGATCTTTCAAGTAAATGCTGACTTAAGGGGGTAGTCAAGCTATACATGTGTTGGTTACAAAAGTTTCACTGTGTTTAGTATATTTTTAAAATATGTCTATTAAAAGTTTTATGACTATTAAGGTTTCACTTGGTTGACTACCAAATCTAATATTACATTTCAATGCACAAAAGTTTTCCTCACTCCTGTACTATCTTTTTTTTTTTCAATGTTCATATAATAACAAACAGTTAAGATAAATATATATATGTATTTTGTTAGAATTTAAGAACTACTTACATGTGATTTTTTTTAATTTCTAGATGTTGCAGCTATAGTTATTCCCATTCTTACAATTCTACTCGTTGTTGTTGGTGCAGTTGGAGTATTTTACGTTCTGAAAAAACGTCACCTGTAAGTTCATGAAATTTTTTTAGAAAATAGAAACATAGCTATAAATTAATAGAGTTATACTTAAAATAATGTATATTATTTATTTGTGAAAACATATAATTTGTATCATTAACATATGAAGGGTCAGGGGGAAAAACCACGGTAGTCCACTTTTTGTTGAATTTAAACTGATGCTAACACATGTTAGAAAAATAAGTGTAATTTCGTTTAGTATATGCAATATTCGTGAAAAAACACTGTAGTCCATGTATTATTGTCATTTTAGAACAAGTATACTGGGGAAGTTTATGAGTTCGTAAAGTGTAAATTTCGTTTTACTCAAAATGAATCGAATGTGACTACCGTGGTTTTTCCCCCTGACCCTTCATATGAAGTGGCATTAAAAATTTAAAGCTATGAGTTATTTCAATAAAATTTTAATTTGTGGAATACTGTTGACAACTTTAAAATCTCCTATTCATTAGGATCATGAAAGTATTTAAAACAACCTAAGTTCAAGCGATGCGGAAAGATAGTCATGTTTTCTTATTTTAAAACCTAAAGGGTAAAGTAAAAAAAAAAAGGAGAAAGCTTTTTTTTTCCGAATTTAGAATAATACATTTCTCATATATTGCTCTGACAAGTTGTAGCTTAGACGTGACAATGTTTATATTTTTTGGGAGTTCAGTGAAGAAGGTTGTGTTATTGGTGCGGATTTGATTTGAAATAACTTCTAGGAAAGTAACCCAATTCAATTTTCTGCTAGTCAACCATCTTTATCACCCCAAAAATATTTAGCTCTTTTTAGCATTGCCAAGATCAAGCCTCAACTAATCACATAATAAACAGTACAATACTTAGCAGATAATTAATAATGTACATATAAAGTTACCATATATATCTGAATTTGGATAAAAAATTTGAAGGTTAAAGTAAAACCATTGAGCCTAATGAACAAAAATTTTAATAAATTCAACGGTAACTTGAACGTAAGCAGATCAGGTAAATCAAGAACGTCAAACTGTTTGTAAAAATTACAGACACATGCTTCAGAGTAACAAGGAACTTGCTTTTCAATTCAAAAAATTTTCTTTTGTCATGTTTCTTATTTATGTTCACAAACACACCTTTTTCCTTTTGTAACCTCGAAACGCAGGTTAGCATTTTTTCGAAAATTAGCGCTTGTGTGCAGTTGTAAACTTTATTTTCGTCTTTTTTACGGAGAGGTAATGTTATTAATTTCTTGAGTGGAACAATGCTAAGGAGTGTGGAAAAAATTTTATTTTGTGAATTTGAATTTGGGACTTTGAATAATATGTAAAATAAATGTAGTCAGTCTTCGACATATTACATTACTCACATGGTGTGCAGTTTAAGATCAAGGGTCACTTCAGTATAGTTATTTAAAATTCAATAAACCTTGGAGTGCTTTAAAAATCTGTTTATTCTTGTTTTTAAATTTTAAAATCGTACTGAATGTAGTCAGAAAGTAGTTAAAAAGTTTTGTTGATAACTTTTGGACTTTATATTTCAATATAAATATATCTCATTTTGTAGGAAACCTGGTGGATTTGGTGGCAGCAATCAGAGTGTGTCATTCAGGAGCGGAACAAATGTGGAGTTTTCTCCTACATTTATGGGTCGAAATGGTCCCTCAGATATTGTGAACGAGGTATGTTGATGACGTTGAATATTTTTCATACAAATTAATCATTCAATATTGAATGTTACTGTGCAAAACATTTGCAAAGTCAACCCCCACCCTCATTCAAGTAGCTTAGCTAAATAATATATGTTACAATAATTTTCTATCAGTACTATGCTAAAAATTGTTTAAGTTGACCAACCTTTTAAGTTGTCTGAGTTGACTGCTGTTGTTGGGTGCAAAAGATTTTTTCTTTTTTGATAATACTACACCACAAGTGGTAAACTTGTATAGGTTTCAATGTACCTTATTGTTCTTGGCAACTATAGTAATGCTATAGTGTACCACATTGCAGAAGATTTTGTGGCATCTCCAAGTCCTTTGCCGAACAGGATCGGCGAGCTTAAAAGGGCAGCTGTGGCATTCCCTAGTCCTTTGCCGAAAAGGTATGGCAAACTTTAAAAGGCGAGCTATTCACTACTCACGTGCCGCTGGCTGCGGTTGAGTGATAGACAGGACCAAGCTAATTGTGTCCCAAAACTGGAAGCTCGCGCTCGTGAAAGGAGTCTGGATGTTTCCCGACGAGGTGGCGCCCGGGTGACACTACAGTAACGCAGCAGAACGGGCGTATGCTGACACTTCAGGGACCGGGTCCTTTTGCTTGTCACCGCCGGGCCCAGACACCGCTAACGGCCTATGCTGATTAGGCGTCAGTTACCTCGGCAAATCCAAGCTTGTTCTGCAGCTCCCTCTACGCGTCACATGCATCGTCATGACTTCTGGGCCAATAAGAAAATTTAAGGGGGCTTCATGGCCCAACCCTTTTTTTTTTGGCCCAGAGCTTCGTCGACAGGACTCCAAACTTCAGATTGCTCTGGGACTCGAGAGACAGTGCATCTCCGGCTTGTTTAAGTCGTGAGAACTTTATTTAATTGGACACCACTGAGGCAACTGTGTTTGCCGTAAATTTTGTTTGTAACCTCTTCAGTGTAACTTTGCATTTTTTTTTAGTCGAGTTTTTTTTTAATGTAAATAAATTTTTTTTTGGTTAACTTAATTTGACTCGTCAAGTTTATTTCAAGTGGTGATCCTTCTTTGTATCGCTCGGTTGATTACCAATTACTTCTGTTTGGCGAAGACGTCACAGCTAGTAATATTTAATCTGGTGGCAGCGTCGGGATTATGTTTTAGAGAGATTAAAACAGACCCATTGTCACTTTTAGTCTTTATCTTTGTTTTTTTTTCAAAATTTACTTTATTCCCAAAATTCTGTGAGTTTACTTTAATACCTGTCCCTGAGTAATCGAAAACTCAAAAGTTTATTTTCTGTGGTGCCTCAGATATATGGATTACCTTCGGACCAATTGGATGCAGAAAAGGGTGAGTCCAGTCTTTGTTTCTCGTTTTCTGAGGGCAGCTTCAGGTTGTTGTTAGGGAAACTTTAGGTGTATTTTGATGTAAAAGAATTTTTTTTGGAAGGGATAAAATTTGATGAAGTAATTTTGAATAACTTGTGTAGTTTGAAAGAAAGACTTTAAGTGTTTGTTTAATTCTGGCTAGTTAGACTGCGAAAAAATTGTTTTGCAGATTTAAATCAGTCAGTTTAAAAGACTTCATGTGATCAGTTGATTTAGTGTTTAATTGGATGTCATTTTAAATTTGAATTAAAATGGGCGCTTTCCTTTTTGATGTGGATAAAGATCACCTAAGATCCATAGCCTCGGAGTTCGGTGTCGTGACGTCTGACTCAGACACCCGTCGGCAGATAGTTAAAGCAATTGTTGCGGCTACGGATTACGATGAAGCGTTTGCCATGTCCACATGGACGCTCTTGAAAGAGAAGGAGAGAGTCGAGAGAGAAATACGGGAAAGGGATGAAGAACGGCAGTTCGAGTTAGAGAAGTTAAAACTAACAACAGCTGTAGAAACAGCGAGCCTAAACTCAAATTTGTCATCGAGTGGGGAGATTATTCATAGAAGAGCTAATTTGAAACATCTTGTCCCGAGATTTGACCCCAAGCAATTGGATGTCTCGTTATTTTTCGAATTATTCGAGAGACAGGCAAAAAAAGAGGAGGTAGAGGAAGACAGGTGGGTTTCTCAGCTGATTCCGCTGCTTCCCCCTGAAGTAGCAGAGCTCATTGTGAAGGAACCACCCGAAAAAAGTGACGACTTTGCTCACATAAAGCGTTTGCTGATGAAAAGGTTCAAGTTAAATGCTGTAGAATTACGAATCAAATTTGAGGAGCACAAACGTAAGTCAGGTGCCTCATGGTCGGACCTTACGTTTGAATTGAGGAGTTACCTAAACAATTGGCTGGAAACGGCGGAAATTAATTCATTCGAGGGACTTAAAGAGTTGTTGCTCACAGAGCAGTTAAAAAAAAGGACCCCCGATGAATTGCGAGACCATTTTTTGGATTCGTGGGAGAGCTTTCGAAAAGCTTCAGAGTTGGCGGAAAAACTTGACCACTACGAGAGTCTTCGACGAACCTTCAAGAAAACGGAAGGGAAACCAAACGACTCTAAACCTTTCAAAACACAAAAGTGGGGGAAGGGAGTAGTTAATCAGGCAAGAGTAAACAACAATAGCAAATCGGAGATTACCGATAAGAAAGTGCCTCCAAAAGTGGAAAAAAATAGTAATTTCGAAAGACGGAGAGAAATAGTTTGCTATTTTTGTTCTGAAAAGGGACATATTAAGCCCAATTGCCCGGAGTTTAAGCGATCGTTAGGAGAGCCAATTAATCATGTGGGAGTCGTTAAGGAATTGGGGGAAGGTTTTGCCCCTTATTTAAAAGAAGGGAAAATAAATGGGGAAGAAAGGAAGTTGCTCCGAGATACAGGTACAAATCTGGATCTCATCCCGCGAAGTTGGGTTAAAACAAAAGATCTTACGGGGGAATACGTGTATGTAAAGCAACCGTTGGATGCTGAGTGTAAATGTTTGCCGTTAGCAGAAGTCTGTATCGAAACAGAGGAAGGCCGTGTGATTTCTAAAGCTGCGGTTAAGACCGCTGAAAGCGATGCGAATGTTTATTTGTTGGGGAACCGGACGGCTGAATTGTTTTTGCGTTTAAAGTGCGTTTCACCTGAATTCATAAACGCGGTTGAAACTCGGAGTTCCTTACGTCAGCGCAAGCTGCAGGAGCGAACTGAGCTGGAGTCCCCTGGGGATGTTGAGAGAGCGAGCACTTTTTCTCCGGCCGAAGAAGAGAAAGAGAATTGCAGCCTACCCCCCGCCGAGGTTTTCGAGGGGTTGGAACTGGCCGAAATCGACGCTGGCTCATTCGAGCGTGAGCAAAAAGAGTGTTTATCTTTAAAACCCTTTTGGGAAGAAAGTGGGAAAGGGGAAGGTAGTGAATTTAAATGCCGGAAAGGAAAACTTGTCCGTGTGAGCAAATCTAAGCTGGGCGAGGAAAGGGTGCAGCTTTGCATTCCATCAAATATGACAGAGAAAATTATGAAATTTTGTCATAATGGCACATCGGGTCACTTAGGTGTCACGAAGATGAAGGATAAAGTGTTGCGACATTTCTTTTGGCCAAAGTGTTATGCACAGATTGAAGCGTATGTGAAAGCGTGTGACGCGTGTCAACGCGTGGGAAAGAAGGGGGATCAAAAAAAGGCACCATTGAAACTCGTGCCGATAATTTCAGAGCCGTTTTCTTTAATAAATATTGATGCAGTGGGACCCCTTCCGGGATCTACGAATGGGAACAGGTACCTAATAACGTCCATCTGCATGGCCTCGAAATATCCAGAAGCTATACCTGTGGCAGATATAAAGTCCCCAAATGTGATAGATGCGTTGTTGTGCACGTTTTCGAGGACAGGGTTTCCTCGGGAGGTTCAAAGTGACCTAGGACGCTCTTTCACCAGTATCCTTACGACAGAGTTTTTTGAAAGGTTCGGAATTAAGGTTAGGCATTCCTCGATTTTCCATCCAATGAGCAACCCAGTGGAACGTATGCACTCTTCCATTAAACGCATATTAAAAGCATTATGCGTGGAGTCAGGAGAAGATTGGGAAAAAAATTTGCCGATGGCTTTGTTTGCGCTTAGGACAGTGACTCACGAGAGTACGGGTTTTAGCCCTGCTGAGCTAGTACATGGGAAAAATCTACGGACCCCCCAAACTTTGCTGTACGAAAATTGGATGACCCCAGAAGAATCCGATCCCAACGTAGTTGAATACATACTGAATTTGACAAACCGCTTAAAAAGATGCCAAGAGTTGGCGGTAGAAAAAATGGGCGACATGCAGGTACGGAGAAAAGTATGGTACGATAAGAACGCGGTGAATAGGCAATTTAAAGTGGGAGATCAGGTTTTGGTATTGGCGACCAATAAAGCTAACAAAATGGCAGTAAACTGGACGGGACCGGGAGTGGTTACAAGTAAAATCTCGGAAACAAATTATATAGTGGACGTCCCCGAGAGGAGGGACAAAAACACAATTTTTCACATCAATTTGTTAAAACCGTATCATAAACGTCCTGAACGCGTGAATTTACTAATGGAGGAAGATAGGGAAGATGTAGAGGAAGCAGAAATTCCTTTTCCTTTGGCGGATCCTACGTTGTTTGATTTGCAAGAGATGCTAAGGGCAAGCGAGTTAGAGCAACGCGCTACAGAGAGTCAAATAGGAAAATTGGGGACGGTACTCCAGAAGCATAGGGGCGTGTTTTCATCAGACCCGGGAAGCACAGACTTGGTAACAATGGACATAGAGTTGACCAGCACTGACCCCGTCAGGTCGCGGCCTTATAGGATGTCCCCACGGCAAACTGAAATATTAAGAGAGGAAATCAAGAGATTACTAGATTTGGGAGTAATTGAGATAGGACAAAGCGATTATACGAGTCCAATGATTTTGGTAGAGGTTCCGGGTAAAGATCCACGCCCTTGCGTAGATTATCGAAAATTAAACGCGATAACACGAACAGAGTTTTTCCCGCTGCCAAATATCGAGGAAGTTGTTGAGCGAGTGAGCGCAGCCCCATTCATCACGCTGATGGATTTGACAAAAGGGTATTTTCAAATTCCCCTAACTGAAAGAGCCAGTCGTTACGCGGCGTTTGTAACCCCTTTTGGGACATATAGGCCGAAAAAAATGTTTTTCGGACTCTTGAACGCCCCTTTTTATTTCGTTAAACTGATATCGCAAGTGTTAAATGGCCTAGAACATTTTACGGCACCGTACATCGATGATATTGCTATTTACTCCCCAACCTGGGATCAGCATGTGAATGATGTAGACAAAGTGTTACAGCGTTTGGGCGCAGCTAGTCTAACTGTAAAACCTGCAAAGTGTAGATTCGCTCAAGATTGCGTAAGATTTTTGGGTCATGATGTTGGTTCCGGGAAACGATCTCCTAGTGAAGCTAAGGTGAAAGCAGTGCAAGATTTTCCCACCCCCACCACTAAAACGCAGGTGCGGTCATTCTTAGGATTAGTAGGGTATTATGGCAGGTACATCCCCAATTTCTCAGAGAAGGCTGCCCCTTTGACGAGTGCTTTAAAAGGCAGAATAAGGAAAGAAAAGGTGGTATGGACAGATGAATATGAGGAGGCGTTTCGAGTTTTAAAAGGTTGTTTGGTAAAGAGCCCTGTACTTTTCGCTCCCGACTTTTCAAAAGACTTCCTTCTTCAGACTGATGCGAGTGATAGTGGAATGGGAATAGTGTTAGCTCAGGAACATAATGGGGAGGAACACCCAATTCTTTATCTTAGCAAAAAGTTCTCTCGGGCCGAAAGAAATTACAGTGTGGTTGAGAGGGAATTGGCGGCTGTAGTTTATGGTCTAAAAAAACTGTCGCATTATTTAAGCGGCCAGTTTGTGCTGATACAGACAGACCATAATCCAATCACCTATCTGAAAAAAATGATGGGAACAAATGCCCGATTAACTCGTTGGGCTTTATGCTTACAACAATTTAAATATGACATTAAGCATAAGGCCGGGAAGAAAAACGGGAACGCTGACGGACTGAGCCGGCAAGACCCCTAGCGAGCTCCGAGGTTGTTAAATTGTTTTTGAGTAATAAAAAAATATATCTAATAATTGAAACTTTGTTTACCCTTTGCATATCGGAAAATTTTGTGTATATGTTCAATTTAATTTTTTTTTTTGTGCTCAAATGGATTTTCCATTTTACTTATGCTAATTGTATTTAGTTTGGACTTAACGAGTTCAAAATTTTTGTGCTTTTTAATTTCATTCAAGATAATCCAAATGGATTTAAAAGTTATTTCAGACATCCTAAATCAAAGAGGAGCATGATGACTTCTAAACTGAAAGGGATAATTACATTTGTGTGGAAAGTTTATTTTTAGTGTGAAATGATAATGTTTTGTGATCTTTTGTGGTTTTGTGACGCGGGTTGTGGTAAAGTTAAAGTTTTGAGGTAGGGAATCTGGTGCTGCCTTTTGGAATTCGGGTGCATGGGCTCGGACGCCCTTGTTTCCGGAGTTGGTCCTGGTGACAGCACCAACTCCCCCTCTTAGGGGGGAGGAGCTGTGGCATCTCCAAGTCCTTTGCCGAACAGGATCGGCGAGCTTAAAAGGGCAGCTGTGGCATTCCCTAGTCCTTTGCCGAAAAGGTATGGCAAACTTTAAAAGGCGAGCTATTCACTACTCACGTGCCGCTGGCTGCGGTTGAGTGATAGACAGGACCAAGCCAATTGTGTCCCAAAACTGGAAGCTCGCGCTCGTGAAAGGAGTCTGGATGTTTCCCGACGAGGTGGCGCCCGGGTGACACTACAGTAACGCAGCAGAACGGGCGTATGCTGACACTTCAGGGACCGGGTCCTTTTGCTTGTCACCGCCGGGCCCAGACACCGCTAACGGCCTATGCTGATTAGGCGTCAGTTACCTCGGCAAATCCAAGCTTGTTCTGCAGCTCCCTCTACGCGTCACATGCATCGTCATGACTTCTGGGCCAATAAGAAAATTTAAGGGGGCTTCATGGCCCAACCCTTTTTTTTTTGGCCCAGAGCTTCGTCGACAGGACTCCAAACTTCAGATTGCTCTGGGACTCGAGAGACAGTGCATCTCCGGCTTGTTTAAGTCGTGAGAACTTTATTTAATTGGACACCACTGAGGCAACTGTGTTTGCCGTAAATTTTGTTTGTAACCTCTTCAGTGTAACTTTGCATTTTTTTTAGTCGAGTTTTTTTTTAATGTAAATAAATTTTTTTTTGGTTAACTTAATTTGACTCGTCAAGTTTATTTCAAGTGGTGATCCTTCTTTGTATCGCTCGGTTGATTACCAATTACTTCTGTTTGGCGAAGACGTCACAATTTGTTTTACTGTTTAGAGTTGAACTTGCTATTAAGCTATTTATGTCGAAAACGGTAGAGACAAACCCAGTTGAATGAGTTCTGCCACTTCAGAGGGAGGTCTGATTAATTTCTAAAGTTAAAGGAAGCTCAATCTCATTTATGAGCCCTCCACTTTTGTTTAGCAGTTTTGAACCTTTTCAAAGTTGGGCAAATCATTTTTACGTTGTGACTCTTTTCGAATATAAATATTATATGTGTCACTACTGGCTTAACCTCTTAAACAACATTTACATGTGTCTTGTATTTAGGTTGTATTTACATTTAGCCTTACTAATATACTATTGGCCAGGTCTATGATAATCCATTCTGGTCCCAATGCAAGATGACCTGTCTCACAAGTGCTTATAGGTTTAAGGGTTTGGAACATAATTAAAATATTTCCAGATAGATGGTTCTACAAGCAGAGTAAAATGTTTTACCATTTTCACTTTGCCCTACTATTTCCCCTAGCCCCACAATCTCTTATTAACTTGTAGTTTTAAAGAATTATTTACGTTAACCCCTTTTTTTCAGGAGCCACTAGACACGCACTTCAACCTGGGTGACTTCGACAAGCCCACCGATTTCAGCAACCCCATGTATGATGTGATCGGGACAACGACCAATGACAAGACAGCTCAACTCTACGAGATCCCTGTGGAGGCGAGGGGCGTCGACAAGAATAACTCCGCCCCCGCAGTGCTTCAGATTCGCAAGAGTGCCCTTGACCCAACGACAATGGACACGGACAAAGACACTGCCCAACTCGTCGTTGAGGACAAATCAGAATGTTGACATAGATAATTTCAAAACTGTGTACAGCTGACACGGATGCTCGAGCTTCGACGACAATGCATCTCGGAATCATTCTCTGTCAATGACTTGTAAATATCACATGAGCCATTCCCAGTGTTTGAACATGTAGATGTGGAGGGCCAGTGAATTGTATCGTGTACAGTCGACCCTCGGCACATGTCGGTTCGAGGACATTCCATTTTTCTTTCCTGGTTTTTTGAGGACACGCAGGCGATTTTTCGTTCCGGAACTTTACGCGAAATCGAAGGGGAGATAGTTGTACATACATGTTGACTAGTTTAGGTCTTTTTTGAGATGCATTAGTTGCATTCAGTGAGAATTGAGTTAGTATTTCTTATGCATTTTTCTTCTGGTTGTGATCGAGGCAATGGCCGACCGTCCCGAGGGCTTTCCGAAGCATCTCGCATTTGTGAAAATCAAAATGTGGTATTACTTTTTTGAAACACAATACTCACCATAGCCAGATATTACTTCGTCATTGTTAACCGACGTGTTTAATTAAATGAAATGTTTTACCTTCCTTTTAATTAACATTTTTACAATTTTAATTACTTCGTCATTTATTCCTGTAAGTGCATCATTCGAATTAAACTACTGAAATTAACATTACAAAATATTGCTTCATTAGCAAAAATACATTAGAATTTTGTGGACAAAAATGCATGATCAAAAAGCCGATTTTTGAGATCCAGGCATGGTGTTTCTGTTGATTGTAAATTTTATGTGCTACTGTTTAGTTGTAAATTTATCGTTTGCAATGCGTTTATTTATATTTCTTTGCTGCTGTTTGATTTAATTATCATCTGCACTATTCTTCTTAAGCCTTCATATCTATTCATAATTTTAATGAGCTATAGGAGGAGCTGGAGTCTCTATTCAATGGCTGCTAAAAGAGGTAAAACAAAGACTCACGCACTTACATCTATTCAATGAGACATCTGCTTTTTTTGCTCAAAATTGCAATGTTTTGCCTCTTAGGCTAATATCTTAAATCATTTCAAGGTGACATATCAAAGCTCTTGAACAGTGAATATATACTATGTATATATATATAATAAAAAGTGCAGACAAATTAAATAATGGCAAAAAATTATAAAGCATTGCAGATAATAATAAATAAAAATTAGTATAAAATGCACCAGATAATAAATTTACAATTAACAGTAACACATGGGTCTAACTTAACTGATTTCATTGTAATGTACGAAAACAAAATAACTTATATTATTCCTGTAGAACTATATTGCATAGTATATTTCTGTGATAGATTTTAATTTCATTTCAGTATACAAGCTTCTGTTTTGAGTCATTCCATATTTTGAACAACCAGCTTTTAGTTTCCATTTTTAGTATTTTATTTGTCTACATTTATTGCTTTTGTTGATCTTTTGCTAGGTATATTTCATTGAATTTGTTATAAGTTCATAGTGCCATTACAAAAAACACGACATTTCTGTGATGTTTTCGATAGATAGTTTGCTGTATCTTTAAGCATATATGCAAATAGTATCTATTAGGAATAATATTTATGTATTAAAAAAAATTCTGGTCAAATTTTAATTGGAACTTAGAAACTAAAGCATATTTATTATTGTCTTTTTTCAAACATGAAAGTGCATTTGATTATAAAATATGAAAGTGTCGTATACTGTCATACTTCTTTTTTAAAAAGTATTTGAGGAATTAAACTGTGCAAAACTTTTTTTAATAATGTTAGAATTAAGACAGAATATTTCATAAAATAATTTTTTTGTAACTAAATATTTGGTTTATCAGATTTTAAAATTGGGTCTTTTTTTTTCTGAATACATTTTTATAGTCATAAAATAAATCATCATGAATTTGGTGTTAAAGTTTGCTTTTTTTTTCTTGTGTGTGAAAAAAGAACTTTTGCCACATAATTGGAACTTTATTATTCCTATTGAATCCCACACAATGTAATGTATTGGACAAAGTACCCAAGTAGCACACTTCGTTTTTTAAAGGTTGTAAAATGGTTATTAACGTTGTAACAACCGCTTAAAAACGTTTATAAAACGTTTAAAGGTTATTTGCTACCTGGGTAGTGTATACTTTCAGATCTAGTATGTTTTTTTTTCTCTCAGTGTCCCTCCCATATTAATTGAGAATTAAATTATAAACATTTAAATTTCCAAGGCCCCCCCCCCCCCCATACTTGCTGTTGTCAGAAAACATGTACACAAGCATTTAACATTAAAAATGAAAAACATAATAAAATTTGGAACAGTTAGACTTATTTTTTAAGTAAAACATTTACATAGAATAAAAGGTTTGAATTGAAATTATAGTGAAATAAGTATGAATGGAAAAACAAAAGTGTAAATTTGTAAATAATCGTCCACTATCCTGGTTGAACACATTGATATTTTATGTAAAATGTGTAAATTTTACAAAGGGTACTCTGCTTTGTCACAGGTGAAAACTTGACTATCAAGCTTTTTAGCTAATTTTAAAGTGCATTAAATTTTTCTTATCTTGCTTTTCTCCATCAAATCTTTAATGAAAATGTAACCTGTTAAAAGAGTTATGTTAAATAATTAGTTAATTATGTCAAATGAGCTGATTGAGCTTGACCAATCAAATAATCCAATCACACGTAGCTCTAATGCTCAAACTAGTCTAAATATGTATGGATATTTTTATCTCGTCAAAAGTCAGAAAATTTGGAATTCCTGCAATAGTGTACTTTTCTAATTTATCTGTTTAGTTTTTCATTCATTGAAATATTCAGCAAGCTAAGAAGGAAATTTATGCATTTTATTTATAGACAGATGCATGCATTATTTATTGTTAATGTTATCTACAGGGCTTAGATTGCATGGTAGCTCACAGGAGCTCAGCTGAGGCGTTTTTCCATTTTGTGTGAATTTTCACACATTAGATGGAATTCACTTTCTTTTATATAAAAGCTACAGGGTTCCTGACTGCATTTTGTTTTGAGTTAAGCCTTAATAATTTATTACCCCTGCAAAAAACATATTTTAGCATCAGTTTGCTTAGTTTTTTAAAAGTGTTTATTCTTAGTCAGAAAGTGATTTCTCCTTTTTTTTTTTTTTTTTTTCAACACACAGTTTTGGTTTTCAGAAATTCAAAATCTGTTTACCATTTCATAAATGAATGTTACGAAAATGCGACTAAGCAGTATTTCTGTATAAAGTACTAAATATGACAAGCCGTCCAAAACATTAAACCGAGTGCTTCCACATTCCATTTCAAAGTAAAGTGAAATCCGCTTCAGTGCTTTTGAAAAATCTAATCTTTTTTCGATTCCACCGACTGTTGTCTGAAATATCATGAAAGTGGCTTTTATGCAATTTTTATGCACTGAAAAATATTTCAGTCAATTTTTAAGCATCCTTTTTAAAAAACCTTTATTTTATTTTCTTGTTTGAAATACAGTTTTCAACAGTGCTAAAATTTATAATCTTGAAATCGGAAATTCGTGACATCTATTTATTTTGCAAAAGATAATCCTTGTGCTGGAAGGTAATATTTTCAACTGATTTTGTGTTTCGGATGCTAGAATAATTTGGGAACTAAGTTTTGTCTGGATTAATCTTAAGAAAATTCTATTTATATTCTTTGTAATAATCATTGTGAAACGTAGCATATCTAGTGAGCAAACTCATTGAATGAGAGAGGTATCAGGAATGATCTATTAATATCGAATCTTTTATGCTCATTGGAGCTTCATCTACTGTGTATTGTTGGACCACTGATGAGATGGAGAGGCGAACTTCCAATTTATAGGCAGTGGTGTAGGAACTTTATATAAACAGGGGGAGCCCGGCATAATGCCAGATCTTTACGCTTTCGGGGGGACATTTTCGCCCCTTTACACACAAGATCAATAATAAACTCATAAATGTTCAAATAAACACTTTTTGTGAATAGAAGGAATTTAAAAATATTGCTAATATCTCTTTCCTCAGAAAGACAAGTTTAACTACACTTATGCATTTTTAATATGAACTTAGTTTTAGATAGAATATTTGCTCAAAAATAGAAACTTTCAAACTTTTCTAACAGAAAAAGTTCCAAATGTTAGCTTTAAAAAAAAGACTTTAGACGATTTTTGGTGACATTGCGTGAATTTCCTAGGAAAAGTAGATCACACATGTAAAAACAGGTTTGAGAAAAAAAATGTGCTACAGAACGTTGTAGTAAAGAAATATTCCAGGGGGAGCCAGAGCTTCCCCGGTTCCTACACCCCTGTTTATAGGTGGAAACGAGAAAATCTATTATGCTGTAAGGATGACAGTTTTCCGAATTCAAAGCGGACAGATTGAAATCGAAGAAACACACTTCAAAATATATACTTCTAATAGATCACTTCTATATTCTATGTAATATTTTTTCCCCTACGAAACTAATTCAGATAGAATCCTCTAAGCTGTCTGCTGGCCAATTTTCTACTCTAATCCCGGTCCGACAGAAAAATAAATAAATAAATATTTCTATATACAGTGACAAACATTTTTTAAATAAAAACTATAGGAGATGAGAGACAACAAAGTCAAAGGCTGAGGTATGATGTGTGCGAACATAGAGTTAGCATGTAATGCATGGTCACTTTTCCCATCTCCCTCACTTTTTTGTATTATTTACACCCTATATAAAATATGAATTCTTAGATGTTGTTTGATTATGAATAAATTTCCTGTCGTTTGTAGTGTTAAGGAAAGTGAATTATACCAATTTTATAGGGGAAAAAATAGTAAAGTTAAAACTAAATCTACCAAGAAGCCTCAACTTTGCAACATGTGTTCCAAAACAAAACTACCATCTGAGCATTTAAATGTCCTTAAATTAAGAAATTAAAAACAATAACAATTTTTCAGAAAGAGGGGGGAGGACCTATAATAAACCTAGACATGACATGTTCAAATTTTCTTGCAAAGGCTACCAAGATCACTATCTAATCTTCATTTTAGTAGTTAAAAATCATATTAAAAAATATAACCAAAAGAGACTAAAATAGGTTAGTATAAATTATGATGTGGTATTAGATGCATGTAGGTTATAAATAAACATATGTTATCATGATGTGTATAATGTAAGTTTGAAAGAACATAGCACAAGTGAACTTTAAAATCAAAATAAGCTACTTCCTTTCAGATTAAAAGAAGTTGCTTCATTTAAATCAAAAGTTATTTTCTTTCAAATCAAAAACTTGATTTATTTAAACCAATTGAAAGTAGCACTGTTGGAAACTTTTTTTTTTTTTTAAATTTGTATTTCAAATAAAACTCCCATGAGGGTAATATCTTCAATTTTACTTTTAAAAACTATTGGAAAATATTTATCATGTTTTCTTTAAAAAAAAAAACTGAGTTGACATTTTTATTGTGTGTTTAGTGTGTTCAAATTTCTTTATTTTGTTCAGTTAGAATTTGAGAGAATTTATGTCTTAGAAATTACATCTGCTGTTGAGAAGACATTCATCACTGAAGTGCTCTTTTGATATTGAGTGTGAAGAGAGCATTTTTAATGTTAAAAAAATTATTCATCATTAAAGAAATTTATTTTAATGCTTGTTCGTCATTTCATACTTTCTCTTTTAACTTTTTTTTTTTTTTTTTTGTCCGTTTTCAAAGACATGACTTTTTTTTTTTTTTTTTTTTGTAATTTAGGTATAGTCTGTGAGAGTTGCTACAGGCAATAGAGAGGGAAAAGAACTTCTCAATTCAAAAATTATTAAAATACTTTCTAAAATATTCACTCACAAAAGGTAACTGTGATTAATCTATGTGGGCTTTGAGTAACAGAGCCTTGGAATGGAAGAAGCAGAAGGTGAATTTGGCGCTATACCAAACTCTTCCTCTATTCCATTCGTGATATTTTGATATCTACTTGGACGTGCTTGGGGATAAACGTTTTAATTTGTGACTCGGAGAATTAAACTCTGAGAATTTTGACCATACCCAAATATAAGGATTGAAAAATTGCGAATCTATCGATACTTGTTTCGACGGTTTGTTCACTGGTGTTCGGGAGAAGTAAGGATGACGTAGATATAAACAAAAAATAAAAAAAATAAATAAAACGCTCAAGTTTTAACAACGTAAGATTCCGGCAGATGGCAGCATCAATAACTCCGTTTCTAGACATGGAGCTACTGGGTCATTCCACGTCAAATCATCCAGGGGTGTGCACCATGGGTCTTCAGATTTTTATGAAACTTGGTGATACTGTTCTACCTAGAGCCGCTATATAAACAGGCCGACGCATCAAGATTAAGTTTCACCACTTTGGATCCAATTCCTTAACTTTTACTTTCAAATTTTCATTGTTGCGGAGTAGGTTTACCAGAAAAAAGTTTTGGCACATTGCTAAGCTTCGCCAAATCCACTTGCCGCTAATAATTACTCATAGTAAAAAATTACCAAAACGCGATTACTGGCCAGAAAAGACAACCACTCAAACACACAAACACGAGCTGGATCCAAAGTGGTGAAACTTAATCTTGATGCGCCGGCTCGTATATATAGGGGCCTTAGTTCTACCCATGGATATAAGAATATTTGGAGATTTTTAGATTAATATATCAATTACTTTCGGAATGGCAACACGTCAAAGTTTTGTCAAAAATTTGTCGCTTAACAAAATTTGCAGATCCAGCAGACGGACATACATCTACAATTTTTACTATAAAACAGTTATTTTTTATGCTAGAGGGGTAATTTTTTTTGCATTTTGTTCAAAAATGTACTGTTAATTGGATTATGCAGTTAGATTTAAGATTTAAAGTAATTAAATTACCTCTAAAAATCAGTAATCAGCAAAGTTGAAGATAATTTTAAGCACTGACATGGGTTCAGAAACCACCCAATAACATTTTTAGCGTTCCAAAACCACCAAAACCCATTATATTACCGAAAACTAGATTAAAAATGAGAGAAAGTGATGCAATAAAATTGGTGGGGTTTTGAGTTTTACTTAGGTTAGAGATGATTAAAATTGCGTATTTAAAAAGTAACGAAATCAGTAAGAAGTTGTCTTCCACTGACCCAAAATAATACAATAACACATAGAAGCTGTTTTATAGCGCTTTAAGAACATGAATAATGAATATACTGATAAGTAAAAATATTAATTTTAACATAAATATTATTCGACTACTATTTACAATGACTTCTGAAAATGGGAACTTACAACTTTGATGGGTGTTCTGTAGCTTCAGTTCAAATCCAAAGAAAAACTTCTGAAGTCTAGGTGGAAGTGTACATTAGTATAATTATGGGCAGAAAGCTTCCCCTTACAAATTTTAATAAGCTATAAATAGTTATATATTTTAAAATTACGTTTGATAGTTTTAACCAATAATTGTTTTTTTTTTATAAGTAACTATACGTTTATAAAACAGCTCCACAAATTTCAAAACGATGTTTGGTGGCCAATTGCACTTAGAAGAACATAATTTGTCCCTGTTGGAATGATTTATTTCTTTTGCCTTGACAGTCAGTCCTTTTGCCATCTTTGTTACTAATTTGAGACAAACGGGTTTCCGAGTGGAGACTGAAGAACTATAATTCAAATCAATGATATTAACTAAATGTCCGAACCACTTCTTTGCAGATGGAAATTCGTTGCTATGCTGACTTCTAGAATTTTAAACAACTCTTTTTAAAAGTATTGCACCTTTCATTAATATTTTCCATTAATTCTGATCCGATTTTATAAAAATTACTCATATGTGATGTTTCTTCTGGAACTTCAATTAGGCACAAAATATGCTGAAGGGGAACAAGACGTTCATCTTGTCGTTCAGGCCAATAGGAAGTTTCAGAAGGTCCATGTGGGTGCATAAAAATAACTGATGTCGTTTTCTCCTTCATTAATTTGTTCACAAACCCAATCCACCAGTTCTCCTCATAAACGCAAGCGACATAATTATTTAGGTCTGGTTTTAAGATCTCCAACATAGATGAACATGCTGCTCCTCTAACGAAATCCCATCTAATGCATGTTTCGAAATCTAGACTTGTTTGTTTTGCTGTGATTTCCTTAGTTGACAAGGGAAAGAAGAAATGAAAACTTTTCGTTCCTAAAATTGTTTTACCCGTCGAAAAACGTTCTTCTAGTTTATTTTAATGTCTGCGAATTTCCTCTTTTGTCAAAAAAAAAAAAAAAGAAAAAAAAAAGAAATCTTAGAAAAAAGACTACAACAAAACACACACATTTGGTGGGCATTTGTAATTTGAGTGGATTGATAAACATTTTGAAGATTTTTTTTTGTAACAGTTCTCTTGGCAGTTCCACCAATGCCATCACAAACAGTTTTCCCATGACTTGTTGCATGGAAAGACCAACAAGCATCCATCATAAAATCTGATTTATGTTGACATAAGTTCATCATACTTTTGAAATTTTTGTACTGGGCACTGCACCCATCAGTAAAGTTTCTTTGAGGGATCCATCAGAGGTCATACTGTATATTACAGTATGAACTCGGATCCCTGGAAATCCCTCAAAGAAACTCCGTTATGCTTCATATCAAATGACCTAAATCATGATGTTACATTTGTCTACTCTGTTCAACAGAGAACGACAGAGTATATTAAAGTTCAGTTTCCAAACATAAAGAAAGTGGAGTACTTGACTGATGGGATTTCAATAGATGGGATTTCGTTAGAGGAGCAGCATGTTCATCTATGTTGGAGATCTTAAAACAATACCGAAATTAATTATGTCGCTTGCGTTTATGAGAAGAACTGGTGGATTGGGTTTGTGAACAAAATTAATGAAGGAGAAAGCGACATCAGTTATTTTTATGCACCCACATGGACCTTCTGAAACTTCCTATTGGCCTGAACGACAAGATAAACGTCTTGTTCCCCTTCAGCATATTTTGTGCCTGATTGAAGTTCCAGAAGAAACATCACATATGAGTAATTTTTATAAAATCGGATCAGAATTAATGGAAAATATTAATGAAAGGTGGAATACTTTTAAAAAGAGTTGTTAAAATTCTAGAAGTCAGCATAGCAACGTAATTTCCATCTGCAAATAAGTGAATCGGACTTTTAGTTAATATCATCATTGATTTGAATTATAGTTCTTCAGTCTCCTCTCGGAACCCCGTTTCTCTCAAATTAGTAACTAAGATAGCGAAAGGACTGACTGTCAAGGCAAACCATATAAATCATTCCAACAGGAACAAATGATGTTCTAAGTGCAATTGGCCATCAAACATCGTTTTGAAATTTGTGGAGCTGTTTTGTGAACGTATAGTTACTTAGAAAAAAAAACAATTATTGGTTAAAACTATCAAGCGTAATTTTAAAATATATAACTACTAGGTGACCCGTGCGGAATTCCGCAAAAAAAAAAAAAAAAAAAAAAAAAAAAAAAAAAAAAAAATCTCTAAACTTAAAATTTAATACGACAATTTTTATTGGCTTCATTTGCACAACATCGCCATCTAGGACGAAAGTCATTTATGTACTTGGAAGTACCTGGGGCGGAGCCCCCTACCTTCCTGTCTTTTCATTGGGTGAGAATGGAGAGTGGCATGAGCCTGGGTCATCGCCATCTACTGCCGTCGTTCTGACAACTTTTCAAAGAGATCAAAGACACGTTCACTTTTACAACTACTACAAAAGTGATACCCTATATTAAAATCAAATACCCAAGGCTACTACTAAACTAAATACTAACGTTATCGCAAAACTACCATAGTATTTTGAAACAATAAAAGTTACAATTAAGGTTTACCGAGCTAAGCCTTGGTTTGAAATGTCGCATTTAAAATTGATTTTAGCAACAATGTAACGGTTTTGACAGTTGAGCAAAAAATTTAACTTTTATCAAACTTCAATCGCTTATAAGTCGCTTAAACGTGAATTTTCGAGATTCTCGTTACGCGGCGCTAGCGGAGAAACGTTCTAAAGAACGCATTTTTTTTAATCTTTCGAATGAAATCAAAATGGAGACGATACGACAATTATTTCGCTAGATAGAGTCAATTTTGTGCCCAAAAATTGAAGTTCGAATAAAAAACGAACCGACACTTTTTAGAGGGTGGGTCTAATTTTCGTCAATAGCCCGCGGGATAAGCTTCAAAATCATAAATTTTCTTGCAATTCGATAAAGAAATGAGCGAGTTTCGACCGGGTATAGGATTCGGCTTAGAGAAATAATATATGGAGATTTATCTACTTATATTAAAAACTGAGTATCTTTCTAACTATCTTTCTTTCTAACTATCTTTCTATCTTTCTATGTCACGCTTCTTTCTCCTGAACGCCAATGACCTGAAAGTCGAACCAGGTACCGATAGATAGGTAATTTTTCAGGCTTCATTAGTTTCAATTGATATAATTATACGATTTTAATTAGCAAAGATATCAATTAATAAGTAGTCAAGTTTAAAGCGATTAAGCCTAATAAATGATTAAATATGAAATCCATTCTTGCATTGCAAAACGTGGTTGCCATGAAACAGTGATAAAAATGATAATGAGAATTTTGAATGAAGGCTTAACTAAATCAAACACGAAACTCATAAGCGGGCCACTTACGTAGAATTTTTATCGCTAGCTACTGGTAATATTTTGAAACATTTATTTGTTGAAGAGCCATCTACTTATATTAAAAACTGAGTATCTATGTCTGCTTTTTTCCTTTGAGCGAGCTGAACTTACTGAAACTTTCCTCACCATCTTGAAGGCGTGAAGCATCTCAATAATTCGAATGATTTTTTTTATACATATAGGAAAAAAGTAAAGGCGTGAAGCGCCTGTAAGCGAGCCGCCTTGGCGGGGAGTACTTTCTTTAAATTTTTTTCTCACTACTTTCAGGGCACGAAGTGCCCGTGCAACGCCGGGCCACGTACGTGGTATGTCTTGAAATCGAATGAACATTAAATTATATCAAATAATATAACTTCAGAATGAGGTAAAAGTTAGAGAGGGGAGACGTTATATGCATCAACATGCCGCAGGAAGCTAATCTAGCTGCCCTGGCAGCTAGTACCTTATTAAAATTTGTAAGGGGAAGCTTTCTGCCCATAATTATACTAATGTACACTTCCACCTAGACGTCAGAAGTTTTTCTTTGGATTTGAACTGAAGCTACAGAACACCCATCAAAGTTGTAAGTTCCCATTTTCAGAAGTCATTGTAAATAGTAGTCGAATAATATTTATGTTAAAATTAATATTTTTACTTATCAGTATATTCATTATTCATGTTCTTAAAGCGCTATAAAACAGCTTCTATGTGTTATTGTATTATTTTGGGTCAGTGGAAGACAACTTCTTACTGATTTCGTTACTTTTTAAATACGCAATTTTAATCATCTCTAACCTAAGTAAAACTCAAAACCCCACCAATTTTATTGCATCACTTTCTCTCATTTTTAATCTAGTTTTCGGTAATATAATGGGTTTTGGTGGTTTTGGAACGCTAAAAATGTTATTGGGTGGTTTCTGAACCCATGTCAGTGCTTAAAATTATCTTCAACTTTGCTGATTACTGATTTTTAGAGGTAATTTAATTACTTTAAATCTTAAATCTAACTGCATAATCCAATTAACAGTACATTTTTGAACAAAATGCAAAAAAAATTACCCCTCTAGCATAAAAAATAACTGTTTTATGGTAAAAATTGTAGATGTATGTCCGTCTGCTGGATCTGCAAATTTTGTTAAGCGACAAATTTTTGACAAAACTTTGAGGTGTTGCTATTCCGAAAGTAATTGACATATTAATCTAAAAATCTCCAAATATTCTTATATCCATGGGTAGAATAGTCTCACCAAGTTTCATAAAAATCTGAAGACCCATGGTGCAAAATCTCGTTTTGGCTGGATGATTTGACTTGGAATGTCCCTACTGTCTGTTTGCGTTTTGTGCGCCTGGCAGCCACGGACGCTTCCATCTGAAAAAGGGGAGTTAGGTTTTGGATGCGCACTACCCGATGCAGGGCTCGCATTCCCCCTAAAATTCCTAAAAAATTTCAGACCTCCTAAAATTCCTAAAATTGTACTAAAATTTTGGGGCATTCCTAAAAAAATTAGAAAATTTACAGGAACTCTTTAGGGGAACTTAAAATACCATTCTGAAAGTATTTTGTAGCCAAAAGTGAAATTTCCCCTAGATATTTAGTGGGATAAATAGACATTTTACAAAATTTTTCATTAAAAATGCATTCTTCACACTATTTTTAATTTTTGGACAGACTTAAAATTCTTTCTCTTAAAAACGAACTATTTAATCTTTAAAACAGCTGTTTCACCATTTTACTTGAATAAAACAGAACCTGCCTGTGAAAATTTTCGGTTTTTAGTTGTTTCTTACGTTCCTAAGCTCGATTATTTGCGAATTTCGCAATCTGTTTGCATCCGCTTCTATAAAACTCGCTCATTTTAGTTTACCGTGCAAATTCACCTCTTGGATATCGATAATTTTATTTTTACCATTAGTTTGCACCTTGCTTAATTTTCTTTTGTTTTTAGATTATTTGCAGGCTCATCATTTCATGTCAACCTATTCAAAAATGTGAATCCTGTTGCATCTAAATCAGTTAAAACCATGAGCATTTTTAAAAAAGTATTATCACTTTTTTTGAAACTTTTTTTTCGGTTCAAAAAAATATTTTGAAAAATTAAATGGATTTAAAATGTTGAGAAGGATGTTTGGTATATCATTAAAATTCCGGAATTGTGGTATACAACAGATCTAGTAAACTTAGGCAAATGTTCTAAAAATATGAATTGTACTAAGCCAATAAGAGATATATATATATATATATATATATATATTTCTTTTTCTTACTTTAATTTTTTATTCAAAATTAGGGCTATTATGTCAATTATAATTATTAATTATTCCTACAGTTCTTTCAAATTTTTGCTCAACAGTTTTTTCTTCACCAGTTGCATACTTTATCTGCTTATAAAAATGCATTTACTTATCACGTCTTATTTATTGAGTTTAAGGAAGCATGTATAAAATTATAACCTCAGCTTAATTTGATATCCAGAATTGTTTACACTACTTGAAATAGCACAATATAATGTATTGTGATATTGAATATATATTGAATATATATAGGGGCAAGAAGGCAGAGTTGGAAAGCAAATATATGGGCTTTTGACAATACAATAAATATTACGCTACTCTGGTTTCGAAAAAGCAAAAGATTGTTGTGGGTCTGAAGAACTTTATGCATAGGAAACTTTTCTGGAAATTAAGAAACTGCCGAAAAATCAGTTTTTTTTTTTTTTTTAGATAATCTTAAAACTTTGAAATCAAAGTGCATTAAGAGCAACTAATAGAATTTATAAAGCTGTGGCATAACTTAATGATATATGCCGAGCATTTTACACATTAAGATTTTCTAAAGTTGTCCGGCAACGGAAAATCAATTGTTTTTAGTTCCTTAATTTACATTTGAAAATAAGGGGGGGGGGAGGGGGGGAGAGAAAATTATTAACTAAAAATTGTTTGGTGATGCAAGATGGTTTACGATTTGTAACATAGAACATAACAGGCCACACGGGTAAACTTCACGAAATGTTTTACTAGATATGAAGAAAAAGCTTGAAAACAAAGTTATTGGAAAAAGTGAAAAAAAGAAAATAACAATAACAATTCGTAGGTTTATTGAAGTAACAAAAATATTAATGAGTTTAAAGAATGAATATTATCTCTGGGTCTAGTAAAATAGCGTTTAAAAACTGCTGTAGAAACCTGTTGTAGTTAAACATTATGGAAGTAATTGCTGAACGGAATTAATGTCTGTAGAAGCTGATCAAATGGAAAAACCCGCATATGCCTATCTTTGAAAGTGAAAATTTTGAAAACATGACTGCAAGTTAAAGTGCCTTCTGGCTTATTAGCAGTTATATAACATTCAAAAATTATTTTTTTTAGTTTTGACTCTTTTTTTTTGTGCAGAAGTGTTTGAAGGTTGGAAGTTATGCTATAATAAATAATATGCATTTTCAGTTTGTTTCGTCGAGTACTACAATTAGGGGCCTATTTTCAGTCAAAAAAAATCGTAAATTACCCCTAAAATTTTCCTAAAATTTTGTCAAAATGTTCCTAAAATTCCCCTAAAATTTTGAAAAAGTCTACTGCGAGCCCTGCCGATGCCTTCAGCTTTTGTTCGCTTATTACTTCCTCGTTGCTTTTCCCCCCTATTTCGAGAAAGTCCGAGGAGACTTGGCTCGTGCGCAGATGCGGCGGAGGTAGTACGAAAAAATTTTAGACAGTAGTAGTATAATAGCTCTGTGGTGGATACATAACGTAATGAAACTTCAATGAACACTCTATGAAAAATCGCTAAGTCCAGCGCCTCCCTCTCCCCAATTTTACGAAGAAAACTATAAATGGAATCTCCCAATCGCCCGGCCGCGCAAAGAGAAGCAGCAGTTTTTTGGCACAGGAGAGAGAACACAGGAAGTCGTTGACACACCCCCAATTTATGACGGAAGAGGAATGCAGACTCCTCCCACGCGGGAAACATCGGGGAAGAAAAAGAGTCACGGTTGCAACGAAAAGCTGCTATGATCCAAGATGGAATCAATTAAGGAGATAAAAAGTAGCTAAAAAGAGGGAAATCGGGCATCTGGCAATGGGAGTGAGGGAGAGAAGTAAAGTGAAGAAGAAAACACACAAGAGGATATAAGCATCAGCACCACAGATTGCAGGAGATTTTTAGAGATTTTTTTTGAGAACCAGTTTTTTTGAACGGATGTGGGGCCGGTTTTGTGCGTCTCTGGATATTAGAATTTTGAGCGCCAATTCCGGTACCCAATAATCCGGTGTGAGGGACAGCATGAACCCCCGAACCCGATAATGTTGACCAGGATGAAGGAGATTAGGCCAAAATGTATAGAATGTAAACCAGACGATGGAATAAACAATGTAAACCCCATGTGGTGAGTTTGTTTTTTTTTATGATGGATTCTTGCATTTTCTGAACGCCGCGCTTTTGGGTATTTCACTCCAATGCAATGTATTTTTTTGTGTCGTGTTTAATTGCGGAATGTTAAGTGAGCAATTTTTACTGTTCGGTAATTTAACTTTATAATTTGTTTTTCATCTAGTCTTATAATAATGTTTTGTAGATTTTTGTTTTAAACACTAACGATCACGCGGCCTAATGTATTCATTTTCAAAATTTAAGGTTCTTTGAAGTTAAAAATACAAGACAACGTGTCTACAAGTACAAATAAAAGGTTAAAATAGAGTTAGAAAACTCTAGCAGATAGCTATTTCGGGGCTATTATGAATGAAGCCCCATCATCAGTGCAAAAAGATGATGGTTCACTGACACCAGTCAAGTGAACCATCATCTTTTTGCACTGATGATGGGGCTTCATTCATAATAGCCCCGAAATAGCTATCTGCTAGAGTTTTCTAACTCTATTTTAACCTTTTATTTGTACTTGTAGACACGTTGTCTTGTATTTTTAACTTCATCAATTGTACAAAGTTTTCGACTGCTTTTCTTACAAATTTAAGGTTCTTTGCTCACTGTATTCCAGATGAGGTTGTTTCTTTAAGAATTTGAAAAAAAAAAAAAAAAAAAAATTTTGGGGGTCACATATAAAAAAAAGAAAGGAATTTTTGTTTGTCACATGTTAAGGGAGAAAATTTTGTTTGTCATATGTACAAAGAATTTTGTTGGTCAAATATTCAAAGAAATTTTGTTTTTCACATGTGCAAAGAAAATTGATTTTGTTTTTCACTATATATTTATTCATTGAAATTTAAAAGTTTACTATGTTGCAGAATTGGTTCTAATGATAGTAGTGTGCTAGTCTCAACACCGCATGGACTGGTTAGTTTTCTTTTTTTTTTTCCTTTTTTTTTTTCTTCTCGTACCACTGGAAGAATGTGGTGGATACATAACGTAATGAAACTTCAATGAACACTCTATGAAAAATCGCTAAGTCCAGCGCCTCCCTCTCCCCAATTTTACGAAGAAAACTATAAATGGAATCTCCCAATCGCCCGGCCGCGCAAAGAGAAGCAGCAGTTTTTTGGCACAGGAGAGAGAACACAGGAAGTCGTTGACACACCCCCAATTTATGACGGAAGAGGAATGCAGACTCCTCCCACGCGGGAAACATCGGGGAAGAAAAAGAGTCACGGTTGCAACGAAAAGCTGCTATGATCCAAGATGGAATCAATTAAGGAGGTAAAAAGTAGCTAAAAAGAGGGAAATCGGGCATCTGGCAATGGGAGTGAGGGAGAGAAGTAAAGTGAAGAAGAAAACACACACAAGAGGATATAAGCATCAGCACCACAGATTGCAGAGAGATTTTAGAGATTTTTTTTGAGATCTAGTCTTTTTGAACGGATGTGGGGCCGGTTTTGTGCGTCTCTGGATAATAGAATTTTGAGCGCCAATTCCGGTACCCAATAATCCGGTGTGAGGGACAGCATGAACCCCCGAACCCGATAATGTTGACCAGGATGAAGGAGATTAGGCCAAAATGTATAGAATGTAAATCAGACGATGGAATAAACAATGTAAACCCCATGTGGTGAGTTTGTTTTTTTTTATGATGGATTCTTGCATTTTCTGAACGCCGCGCTTTTGGGTACTTCACTCCAATGCAATGTATTTTTTTGTGTCGTGTTTAATTGCGGAATGTTGAGTGAGCAATTTTTACTGTTCGGTAATTTAACTTTATAATTTGTTTTTCATCTAGTCTTATAATAATGTTTTGTAGATTTTTGTTTTAAACACTAACGATCACGCGGCCTAATGTATTCATTTTCAACATTTAAGGTTCTTTGCTCACTGCATTCCAGATGAGGTTGTTTCTTTAAGAATTGGAGCAATGCTCGAAGCGAGTTTTTCCTTTTCAGCAGGATATTTATCTTTTTCTTTCAGCAGAAATAATGGGGAATTTCAGTTTTAATTATGTTTGTAATTTATTTTAGGAGGTAAATTATTGAAGATTATAGAATGATTATTACATTTAATTAACTTTTTACCATACTACACCACAAGCTCCATGGACGTTTACAATATCTTTTAGGGGTGCGACATCGAAGGCAAAACCTCGATGTTTCGAAATTAAGACATCGATGGAATTGATACATCGACCAAAAAACATCGCTGTTTCACAACATCGATCTTTTAATTAATTTCACATTTAAATGTACAGTAATACAGTATCTCCCCAATACATTGCGCCTCTTTATATCACTCAATTAGATTAATCTTTTGTCTCCTAAAAAAACATCAACCGTATGATATCGATGTCAATTATGGAAAACTTTTTTAGTGCGATAGGTACTGCAACTGTTGATTAACTGAATAACTTTTTTTTTTTGAAACGGAAAACGTCGTTATCAAAACAAATTTCTAAAGCGAAACAAAAACAACAATGTTTAAAAATCGTTGACTGTAAATCATCGGTAGTAATTAAAAAAAAAAACTTTCAATTCAATATATATTGCAACCGTTAAAGATGAATCATTTTTATTGTTTTTGGCTGAAGTGTAAAACAGACATCGAAAGAAAAAAAAACATCGAACGCAAAACTAACTATTAAAAGACATCGACCTTAAAACATCGATGGAATTATCAAAAACGTTTCCTAACGAGATTGAAAGGGAAACGGCTGATTAACGATATAACTTTTGGCCGCATATCTTGATGATTTTTTGTTCTTTTTTTCTTTTTTTTTTTTTGCTGAAATATAAAACATTCACACAAAGAATAATAATGAAATAAATAAAATTTTAAGGAAATGGCGAAAGCAAATTAGAAATGTTTTAGAAACATCGAGAGCGAAACATCGTTAATCATGAAAGAAAATGTTTTCTAATGAGATTAATAATGAAACTTCTGATTAAGGATGAAAACTTCTTCGTCTGCATGGCGCATATTTTTATCAAGTTTTTTTTGCTGGATTATAAAACATCGACATCGAAAGAAACATCGATCCTCAAACATCCGATGTTTCCAAAACATCGACATCGATGTCGCAGCCCTAATATCTTTCTCACTGCAGGCTGCAGGGATAATAGCACACAACCACAACACACACAGAGCATTAAACAAGAAGATCTGTCAAGAACTAAACGAGCTTACTTTCCCGTACATCGACATCGGCATTGTAGCATCTGATCAATATTCTCTTGATTATCTGAAACTAAAAATTATGTCAAACATATCTTTATAGCACTTAAAGCTGATTTCTGAAAGCAAAATATACCCCTCTCATCAGATAAAATAGACACGTAAAAAGTAAATAAACGACTCAATAAAGCTTTGTCGCACCTTTTAAAGAATGTAACTGTTATAGTTCTTCCGTAGAAAAATTCCAAAGAAAGAAAAAAAACTCGTTCGTTAATAAAATGTCTTGAATTTCATTTTTAATCCGTTGCCAGTTGTTAAGAGCAAGAATCTGAGAAACTGTCACGCCTAGCATTATGAGGTGATTCATGACCTCTCAGATTTTCTCCCAAAAATTACCAAATGTTTATTATCTTATTGAAAGACCAAATCCAGAATATTTTGCTCTAAAGTTCAATCGGAATGTTCAAATCGGAATGTTCATTCAAAAGTTATTAGGGGGGGGGGGGGGGGGACAGACAGACCGACCGACCTACACACAAATTTCCCATCTCAATACCCTACTTTCAAATTTTTAATTTTTCGATATTTATTTCATTTTTTTGTTTCTTTTTGACTTTTTTTTACTTGGCGATATTTTTTGAACGTGGCGATATTTTTTGGACTTGGCGACATTTTTTAGATGCATTAAGCCAATTTTAATGCTTTTTTCGTCTCTTTTACTTTTAACGGGAAAGTAGGCTAAAAAAATGAAGCGGGAGGGTGATATAAAATGCCAAGATTTTGAACCTGAAACCCCTTGACATCAAATGAAATGGAGCTTGATGCGACGGAATACCATTTGATTTCGCTCAACTGAACAATTACGTGAAAGCAGGGGTGATTGTGTTCCGGTATTTTACCGAATTTCCGGTATTTCCATGATTCTTTAGAATTTTTGGTGGTTTTACCGATAATTAATAATATTTTTCAAACAGAAATGTTGAGATGAGATACTTTTTTTTTTTACTTAAATAAATTATTTTATTTGCATGTTTTTTGATTTTGATGCCTTCATTTTACAATAATGCAATCGATTTGCATTGCATCTGATATACGAATCGAATTTTTCTCATTTTTGATGCAAATGAAATATCTTTTTATTTAATATTAAAAAATCATAACACCCCCCCCCCCCCACACACACACATACACTTTTTCTCTATAAACTTTTCAGGTATTTTTTCATGAACTCGCTATCACCCCTGCGTGAAAGCGAAAGCAGAGAAAATAATGCATTTTCTTTGTGGAGTTTTTTTACGTATTCTAATTGTATACAGGACAGCGTCAGGCTCGTCAAAGTCTACAATGGACCATTAAATGAATGACGAGTGGGACTCGACATTGTGTGTCAAGGGGTTATTCAATCAATTAACAATTATTTCCAGCGCCGTAGCCAGCAAGAATGTCCAGGGTAAGCCAAACATGTTTTAAGGCAGGCTAAAAAAAGAAAAATAGTAATAATGATAATAAGGAACACAATAATAATAATACCGTATTAGCCGGCATGCTGGCAAAAGTGAGGTTGACTAGCATGCCGGGAAATTCGAATTTTCCGGCGTGCCGCCGAATAATTCAAGGTTCAATTTGCAACAGAGCAAAAGTAAATTTTCCCCTTGGTTTTAACCGCAAATCAAACCACTGCAAAAGAAAATAATAAATTCCCAAAGTAACCTCTTTTTCAAAATCCAACCAATAAACTTCAGGTCTCCGAGACGAAAAAAATCGTGGCTGTTTGATGGTCCGTTACCTTGCAAAAGTAAATTTATATTTTTACAAAATTAAATCGTTTATTAAATACTTATAAAATGATCTGTGCTGCTGTGCTAAGCACAAAAGTAGTATCTACAGCTGAACTTAAAATGAGAGATCACTTCACAAGTTTTATGCCTCCATATATTTCATTCAGGTCCCACTTTTTTCAGAAATTTTGTTTTGATATTTAACGTTCACAAATGACCATAAAACAATATATTTAGGTTGTATATGTTACAAAACATTACCTGTGACAATGATAGAATTTTGATAAAAAATACAGATACGGCTCATATGTACTTAACACACTAGTATAGAACTTGTATTATTATTTAAGTTGAATATACATTCAGGCACATTGAAAATAGCGACCCAAGAAGAAATCGTCGGATTGATCAGTGACTCCGTCTACATGGTGCCAAGCCAGATCAATGTGAAATGTCACAGATTGGCAAAAAGTTGTGTTTAGTGATGAGTCTCGGTTTGTTTTAGGGACTGATGATAACCGTGTACGGGTGTGGAGGCGCCCAGGTGAACGGTACAATTGCTCCCACACTGTTCTACGTCACACTGCCCGCACAGCTGGTGTAATGGTTTGGGGGGCCATATCCTATGATAGCCGGCCCAATCTAATTGTGATGCGTGAAAACTTAACCGGCCAACGTTACGTTGATGATATTCTTCGACCCCATGTAGGACCTTTCCTAAATGGTCTCCCAGGGGCAATTTTCCAGCAAGATAATGCTCTTCCGCATACAGCAAGAATTGCTCAAGACTGCCTACGTCATTTTCAGATTCTTCCATGGCTGGCCCGCTCTCCCCGACTTTTCCCCTATAGAGCATGTGTGGGATCGGCTAAAACGTCAGATGCCATTGTGTCACTCTGTGCGTGATTTGGAGTTGGCTGTTACAATTTTGTGGGCCCATCTGCCTCAGGACAACATCAGGCGTCTAATCAACTCAATGCCGGACCGTGTGACGGCATGTATTGCAGCTAGAGGTGGTCCAACGGCCAACGCGCTATTGAAGTTGCTCTGTATTTGTGTCCTTGCACACCCTGTATTCGTTCAATTGTCTTGATTTTGAGATCAAGTGAATCTCTCATCTGTATCATTATGTGTATTAAATTTCATTTCAATCTGATGTTTTCTTCTTGGGTCGCTATTTTCAATGTGCCTGAGTGTACGTATATTGGATTTGTTATAGTATTAAAATATTTTTTTTTCTAACCTCGGTTTTTTCCGGCATGCCGGAAAGGACCAAGTAAGGCTTATTGAAATTCTGGTCACCTTCGAATTTTGTGGCATGCCGGCTAATGCGGGTAATACGGTAATAAATTAATGAAGATAAAGTAATAATACAGAACAAATTCGAACTGCCGTCGCACTAAAGTAGTATCTGCACTTTTTTACAAAATTGAGTCATCTTCACCAGTTTATTCTTTGCGACGTATTTTGCCTCCTAAATACAATATTATATGGTCATTTGAGGAAGGGAGAATTTTTTTAAAAAATCCGAAAGAATCATGTGAATCAAATACGTGGTGGCGCAAAAACTTTAAAGAGTAATATCTCAGTTTGAACTCAACTGCACAGATACTACTTTTTCGCTTAGCACCTCAATATAGACATTTTAACTGAATTTTTAATGTAGGATAGTGCGATTACTTTTGAAGTTGCTCAGATCCCTTCCTTAAAAGTAGTCCGTACAACAGCTGTCGCCAGAGCCATCACAAGGGCAAAAATAAGAAAAAAAACATCAATTTGGTGGCACCTTAATGTTTTCTATTTCATCTTAAATGCAGAGAGAAAAGAAGAACCCCACTGAGAGTGGATTTTAGATACCAGTCTATGAGCAATATGAATCAAATAATAGTTATATTATTTACTCAGAAATACAGGTCGGTGGGATTCTCGGATTTTTTTTTTTTTTTTTTTCGAATTTGTAGTCTTAAAAATGCCTGTCGGGATTATTTTTTGTTATGTTAAAGGAAGAAAATGTTCAAAGGCACTTCACCGTTAATATTTTGAAATTGAATCTTTATAAGAGAAATTGATACCTCTGATTCTGTAACAGTAGCTCCAAGACTCTTCCCCGGAAATTTTACGAAACTTTAGCTCTAAAACGCGCAGTTTTAGATTATCTTTGGTGATGCTGTGGAAAGGAGAGATTGAGTTACCGGACTGGATGATCGCCCGAAGGGCCGATTGGTCGCGGGGCCGGTTGTGATCCAACTTTTTTTTTTTTGTCAGTAATGTCTTATTGAGTAAAATTTTAAAGGTCCACCAAATGTTTTTGGGCCTTGTCTTAGGCCTGCGCCTAGGCTGTGCCTAAATAGAGGCCTGGACGGTAATCAGACACACTATATAGGGTAATATCATGGGTACTAGTTAAGGATTCCGGGCTGTTGTGCCTTGTTCTGAATGGTTTTAATCCATACGTTTCGATCGCAACTGCGGCGGCCATCTTCAGTGGGTGTCGAGGTGTCGTTGATTAATTTGGCGACTAATGCGAAATTTCGAACTGCTGCAAGATTTTGAATTGAAAACGCAGCGCCCTCTACCTTAGAGGGCGCTGCGTTTTCAATTTAAAATCTTGCAGCAGTTCGAAATTTCGCATTAGTCGCCAAATTAATCAACGACACCCACTGAAGATGACCGCCGCAGTTGCGATCGATACGTATGGATTAAAACCATTCAGAACACGGCACAACAGCCCGGAATCCTTAACTAGTATTTACTCCAGCCGTGAAAGCCTTCATTCTAAATATCATGGGTGTTCATAAGGCATTGTTTGAGTGTATGTCAGGGTCATTATTAAAGGAGCTGTTATAGGGGTGCTACACCACTCCCCCAGTTTTTCAGAGTTACATTCCAATTTCAATTTAGGGATGCACAAAAAATGCTGGGGGGGGGGGTGCGCAAATACATCGCAATCTTAAAGATTAAACGAATTAGTTGCATAAAGACATCAAAATTTTTCTGTAAAATTTTTAAAGAAAATACAATCTTAAAATGGCATTTAAGAACTTCCAGATTTTTATATTATTAAGACTATATACATAATTAAGGAACGCCGACATGTAAGTTTCAAAAAAAATATTTAATGAAAAGAAAAGAAAATCACGCGGGGATAAATGAATGGGGTAAAGTGAAATAATTCATTTCGTTAACTTATTCATTCATTGTAAAATATCACTTGCGCATTCATTTATAAATTAATTCACTTGAAATCCCTCATTTATTTATTCACTATTTTCTTTCTTATTCGTTTAATTATTCAGTTATTTTTTCTCACATATTAAAAAAATAATGTACTTATTATTTATTAGTTTATCATTTCATTGATTATTTATTTATTCATTCGCTTATTTATGCATTATTTCGATGAAAAGCATCTTTAATAATCAAATAGAAAATATTTCATGAAAAAGAATATTTAATATTTTATTTATTTGACTCATGTATAGTTGAAGGGAAAAAAGTCTACGCTTTGTTTTATTTGAATGTGTAAATTTACTCCTAAAAATTAAAAATAATCTGTCAGTGCAAGTTTCAGAACAAAATATATTATTCTTTCTTTCGTTCTGTAATTTTCAGAACAAATTTCTAATTTGTTCATTTTATAAAAGGTAGGTTATTTTGTGCATTTCACTTGCCCCACATTCTTATACTAATTGTGAGTTGAATGGCTTAAAAACAAAGGAAAAGAGAAAGCTTGTAAAATTCAAAACAATATAACAAAGTTAAAGTTCATAAGTAGGAAAAACTTACTTTATGTTGGAGTAGAGGACACGAGCCGCATGCAGCTGCCAGAGAAGGAAAAGGATGAAGTTCTGAGGAAGAGAAAAGATACAAGTTAAAAAAAAGCAAGTCATACAACGTTAAAAAACAAATACGCAGACACGTGTATTCGGTGTTAAAGCTTGACTACGGAGAGATAACGCATGACCTTCAGACAGGGGCGCACCCAGGATTTAGCTTAAGGGGGGGCTAATTTCTGACATCAAGCACCCCTACCCCTTCTAGATCCAGGGGCCACTGGATTAAAATTTTAAATTCGCTAAAATAGTAAACTTTAATAGATTACCTCACCCCCCCCCCCCTCTTTCTTTCTTTTTATTTATTTTTTCCGGAATAATAGTGAAAAGCTTTGCTTTTTTGATTGGAAGCTCTCTTGCTTCTGCTAAATTTTATGTGAATTTTTTACTTATTTATCAAATTGTGTTTATGTAAGAAAATAAATGGTAATACTATGATGATCTTCCAACCTTAGTGAAGATGAGGTGATTAATTTACTCACGAGAATAGCGTTATGATACGAATCAAGACCATTATTATTATGAACAAAGACATAAAGTGGAATATTCAAACATACTAATAAGGGGTTCATGGATTCTCCCCGGAAAAATTTCTGAAAAGTGATTAAAAAAACCCAACAGTTAGACTTTTTTTGATTATGCTACGGAGATTTGAGACTTGCCGGCCCTCATCTGATATTTTTTCAGAATTAGAGGCCATAAAAACGTTATTATTGCACGCCATTTTTGCAATTTTTTGGGGGTGAGGTTTAGGAATGTTTTTATATTAAACTTCGAAAAGCGCAGTTTAAGACGACATTAGTTAATCTTAGGAAAGACACGAGTCAGAGGCTCTCCTGTAGAAAATTTTCGAAATTGATGTCCAAGAAACACCGTAGGCCCTCTTAGAATATGTTAGGAGAATGAACGGGGGTTTTGGAATTTTTCACTTACGATTTTTTGATGTTGAAATTCCAAAAACGAAATGTATAACTGTCTCAGTTAATCTTAGGAAGAATGGGGTTCGACCGCTCTCAACTCTAAATATTTCAAAATTGATGTCTAAACAAGAACAACGCAATAGCATCTTTGATGATGTTAGAGAAAGGCATAGGGTTCGGTTTCTCCTCTGAATGTTTTTTATCGAAATAAAAGATCTCAAAACTCAATTTTAAACGATTTTAGAGATCTTTCCTCGAACATTTTTTGAAATTGAAGTTTTAAAAATGCCATTGTAGACCATCTTTGATGACGTTATGGGAATGGATGGAATGTGGAACTCTTCACAGGATATTTCCCCCGAAACTGAGCTTAGAGAAATGCGGTTCCATTGTTGTCGATGTTAAGAGTTCAGAGGCCTTCCTCAGAAAAGTTTTCAAAATCTGAAGTCTTAAAACTGTGGTTATAGTCCATTTATCGGTAGTCTTAGCGGTAGGATTCATGTACTCTGAACCAGCAGTTTTTCGTAATTAAAGTTCCAGAAACAAAATTTAAGACCTTTTATCATTATTATTTGGTGGGAGGAGGGGGGGGGGGGGGCTTTTTTTTTTAATTTTTTGAAATTAAAGTTTTAAAAACAAAACTGTAGGCCATATTCGATAATGGGGCTCGCTTTTCACCTCCGGAAATTTTTAGAAATTTATGTTCCAAAAACCAATTATTAGATGATCTTCAATGAGAACATTCAGACTTTCTCCCGGAATTTTTTAAGACTTGAAGCTCTAAAACTATAATTCCTTTCTAACTTTAACGCCGAAAAAAGAAAAGAACTAGGTTCGTATACCCCCTCTTTCCCATTTTCTTAGCTACTTTTTTTAAATATTTTTATTCTAAATCAAAATGGAGAAAATGGAAAAAGATTTTTCAGATAACTATTTTGGTTTTCTGTACAGAAATTTTTAATTTCCTTCCAGTGCCTTCATTGGTTAGAAGTACAGAAGTTTGTGGTTTGAGTGCAAGTTTTTTTTTTTTATTATTATTAGTTTGTTTATTTTGCAAATATATTCTTCGGTCACTTTTTCCTGTTTTTTTCCCTCTCTCTCTTTTGTACTTCCTTTTATTTTGTACTTCCTTTTATTATGCTTCTCAGAAAATCAGTGGCGGGCAAATCATGTCGCAATTGCCTCCTCTCCCCCTCCCCGGCCATAGGGGGCTTTTATGAAATAGATTCAAAAAATGTGCATGAAAAATGTTTTGTAGAATTCTGTTTTTGACAAAAAGGAGCTTTAAAAATTTCATTACGACGATCCTTCGATCCTCAAACATTATGATTTTCCATAGCAAATCCTCAAAATTAAAATTATTTTGGTTTTGAATGTGAGACGCTCTGTGATTTGAAGTTCCATGCTTCGCTGAGGCCCCATTCTCGTGCCTCATGCGTCTGTACATGTACAATGAATGATTTAATTGAAAACAATGCCTTGGTTTCTTGGAAATTGTAGATGACGCGAGGGGGAACACGGAGCGGTCTTTTATAAGCGAGAATTTACCCACTTTCCCCTAGAAATTAAGAAAGACAAGGTATATGTTATACGTGTGCGTATTTGTTATTTCAATTGGATTCAAAGCATAGTATATATTGAGTTATTAATGACTTTTTCTGACATCGTGGAAAAATTTTAAATGTCGTTGATACTTAAGACCTTCAAGTCCAGTTTTTTCATAGGGGGAGCTTAAGCCCCCAAAGCCCCCTCCTGGGTGCGCGCCTGCCTTCAGAAGGAAACAAACACAACTTAATTTTAAAATAGATAATATCAAGTAGAAAATTATTTTTTACGAACTTAGTTCATTAAAGTTTCCACTGCCAGCGCAATTTCTGATGATACCTATTATAAAATGAACAGGTCCCTTTCCGCTTTAAGGTCCTCGCCTTTTCTTGGTGATCAAGCCTTACAAAGAACGCCTTTCTCAATGCACAAAACGTGAACTTAAGGATGTAAAGTCATCCGATAAAAGCTGAAGACATATGACTTTTGTCGGACGTCTTAACATGCATAGCTCACATATTGTGCATTGAAAAAGGTTTTCCTTGTGACGCCGAAATACGTGTCTGCCGATTCCTGTACATTTGTGCTTTTTTAACGTGTTATGATTTGCTTTTATGTTGAAGAAAAAAGGTATTTATATTTCCTCAACGAGTGATATGTAAAAGCAAAAATACAACGTTGAAAGCACAAATACGCATTAATACTGCAGATACGTGTTTCGGCGTTACAAGGAACGCTTTTTCCAATGCACAAAGTGTGATCTCTGGCTCAATAAATCCGACAAAAGGTTGGAATGATATGTTTTGTGAAAAAACACTGATGCTCTCAAAAGATTCGCGATGAAGTCAACTTCAATAAAGGTAATTTTATGCTCTGATTGATGACATTTATTATAAAAATAAATTCTTTTTGCTCGCTGTGTGTTATGAAATTAGTTCATGAGTCAGTTTTAAAGGGTCATATGGGAATTAAGAAAACCAAAGAAATGTATTATTTTTATTGGCCCAAACATGATTACCATTTATTCAAATTGCTGAGTGCGTAGAGCGATAGCACTAATTTTCGATTACGTAATAAATATTTAACAAATTATAATAAAAATTATGTTGATCATTACAGCTAAAACCATTATCGTTGCGTCAATATTTCGGACAAATGAGATACAATAGAAAAGTATTAAGTAATTTATCTTCCTAAATGCTTTATCGATTACGAAGATAATAGAATTTTCGACTTTTTCTGTTTACTTTAAAAGTTTCTGTTAATATTTTACCAGCAAAATTCTTTTTACAGTCCTGGTTACATTTGCATCGATCATAAATCAATAGGTAGTAGAATCTAATCGCTGAAATTTGTTAAAGTCTTTGTTGTCCATGAAGGATACATAATTCTTTTAAAAATCACTCACGCACACGAGACAGTAAACTACTTCTTTGAATAACAACCGAACAAATCCGTCATGGGACCAGTCAAATGCCAAAAAAAGTATTTAAAATTGTAGAAAAATTGCTCGTTCATCTTCGAAAACTGAGTTCTGTTGTCAATTTTTAAAGGATTCTACAAGTGATTCTATTGACAATTTTCTTGTCAGAAATATCCTTTATATTATTTTTTAACACCTTAACTAGTTCTGTTTGTGGTCTAGTAATAACAGTCACTTTCCCACGTTAGTGTTGTAATAAGTTGTGCGATTTAATTTAATATCACATTTAAGCAGTTAAAAGATTAACTCTGCATGTATTCACTTTCTGTTAAATGTATGCTGCTCTTTTTTAGTAGCTTATTATTCATTTTAATAAGAAACCAAATTAAAAGAGAAATTGCCATATTCTCCAGCTATTAACAGCCAATCTAAAGAGCACTGCCTTTCAGAAAATAATACTGGAATCTATTCTACAAGTATACAAAACAAGCTACAATTTTGCAAAGTTTTCACCAAAAATACGAAGGAAGAATCAGTTCTGCTATTTAAAAGTGATACAGTTTGTAGAAAACAAAAGTCCAAAGGAGTTCTTCTCGAAAGTGCGCTTTTTTTTATTTTTATTTATTTATTTACTCCGTATTTCTTGAGTACTCAATTAAAACAAAGGTCGAAATTTGAGAAACGAATGAGAATCAATAAAATTTATGAATAACAACAGAAAACAGTTGAAGAAAAACGAAAATCTCTGTGTGAATATTTAATGCATTGTGCGTTAGTTGAACTCAACGTAATATTCTGTGCCAATTGGTAAAAGTATACCTTTATGTAAATAACAAGCCAACTCCCGTAAAAAACATGAGAATAATATTTTTGAAAAAATGCTATAAAATATATGAAATTAACACATTATTTTTATAAATAATCAGGTGAACAAGGAGACAACATACAAGCTCCCAAGCAAATTAAGGATTGCAGAAAATATTTCAAGATTCAGTAATGCGTTTCATACTTTGCACATCGAAGAGTTTGTTTGCATTTGAAGTTATGGTGGAAAAGAAAAGTAAGAATTACATGAAGATTGAAAAGATCACACGGGATTGTTCTTATTGAATATATGCAAAAAACAAAAATGCAAGTAGAAAACCTGTCACGTTGTACCACGAGTCCTCAGTTTTATTTGAAGCCAACCAATGAAGATTTCGAGACAGCTTTCAGACGTTTATTCAAAGCTTCCTCAATCATTGGAATCACCTACCAACCACCTTCAAAGAAATGTTGCTTTCTCAAAAATCTGAGGGACACTGTAATAATGACATTGAACATAACATCGTACATCATCAGCATGTTGTTTGTAAAATCCACAGGAGTGCGTCCACCAATGTTGTACACGTATTACGCCTATTTCACTCTGGGAATGTGGATAAAATGTGTGTTGTACATGAAGCGCGAACACACATTCACTGCAGTTTTGAAAATATTTTCCTTGCATCGCAACCTTGTAATTAACACAGAAAAGCACGTGAAAGGGATGAAAATACAACTAGTGAGTTTCCTGATCTCAATAGCTTTTATGCTCGTTCTTCTTACTATCCTTTACTACATGATAATTACGGAAGAATTAATTTTCGAGACATTTGGCTATGTGACGACTCTGCGCTCTGTACCACTAGCACATGTTGTTACAATAGCCATCACTATTTGCACATTCGATACTTCAGCAACCATTGCTGTTGCACTGATGGTTTGTTGCAACCTGTACGCGGTATCGCGAAGTATGCTCGAATCATACGGCCACAGGATTTTGGACACGACGAAGAATGCCTTCATCTCAAAAATAATGGTTATTTGGGAAATAGCCACCTACAAGAAGATCACCCAAATGCTGAAAGAACTAGATTCTTGTGTATCGGACTGTGCCCTTTTGCTGTACGCTGCATCAGTATGTTGTTTCTTCAACACTCTCTCCATGTTTTGTTCAGGTGAATTGATGAACTGCAATGTGACTCTGTTAATACAAGTGACAATTTCTTTCTTTATGGCAATGATCATCTTCTTTTCTCTGACGTACTGGGGAACACGGGCCAACCAAGAATACGATTCCTTGAAGTTGATCCTGATGGAAAGTGGCGAAGATGTCTTCTCCAAGTATGATGATATGCAACTGTTGATTACCTTCAAGGCCTTGATACAGGTTGTGAATAGCATAACAGTTTGCTTCAGTGGTGGTGAGATGTTTCTCATCAACAAGGGCTTAATACTGACAACAGCTGGAGCAATGGTTACGTATGGTGTCATATTATTCCAGCAATAATCAATTGTTTTATTAAAGAAAGTGCTTTTGTTCGTTGGATTCTAAAACTTTAAAAAACGAGTTTATATTTTCTATGCGTTTATGTAGGGTTAGTTGGGTGAAGTTGGTCATCTTGCTTAAACTGAAACATACTTTTATACACTAATTCTGCCCATTTCGTTACAGTGGTTGGTTTTGTATATATTTTGGTTTCATGGAACTTTTTTCCTACGTTATAGAACTAAAGTAAAAAAAAAAAAAAAATTTCAGCAGTTTCAGCTACATTAAAAAAAATATATTTTCAGGTTAGATTTTTTTTTATCTTCATTAAACGTTCATGTATAGTGTGATATAAAGCACATACTGCAATTGGAATCGATACAAAGTGCCTAAGAAGAGGGGTCCATTTACCCCGTAAATTTTCTCTATAAGTAGTAAGTTTGTCCCTTTACGATTGTGTAAGTGGGTCCCTCATAATTGTGACGATTTGGAAATAAAAAGCAACCATGATGAAGAAATTCTAGATTGAAATATAAGGTAATTATGAAGACGTAGACAGAATCAATAGCATAGTTTGCAAAAGATGGTGACTATGTCTTTGTGGAACTTACATTAAAGAAATTTTATTGTATGACTAATTTGAGAAGTTGATGATGCAATTATTAAAAAAATACTGCTAAATTTGCAAATAAGAATATAAATAGTGACAATGTTTAGTGGCTTGATGCAAATGATGTTGGAATTTTTACTGATGAGGATGAAGTGATAAGATTCCCCTTCAGTCAACGTGAAATAGAGGCTTAGTGTTTAGTTTCAGTAAGATTAAGGTCTTCACAATAAAGATCTTTACACGATGTGAGAATTATTTACTTATGCTTTATTTATGTTAGCTACTGCTGCTCTAGCTGTAGGAATTATCGCAAGGAATTTACATTTACTTAACATATCCCAGGTAGTACAAAAAACGTTTAAACGTTTTATAAACGTTTTTAATTTGTTGTCACAACGTTAATAACCATTCTACAACCTTTAAAAAACGAAGTCTGCTACTTGGGGTCTGATGTGAGGCAAAAGTTGTTTCATGCTGAAATTCATACAGTCTAGCTTTATTAAAATGTAAGGATACGTCGAAAAATGATTATTATCTATCAAAATAATCATCAACTGCAATCAAAATCAAGCATAATTTAGAGCTTGTGGTTAAAAAACAGGTTAGTATGAAAGTAAATTACAACAAAATTGTTAAATCACAGATTTTCTTACGTTTCATATAATTGATGTGGCATATGAAACATGGGGAAAATCGAAGGAAAATAGCAAATATGTCCCTAAATAAATTAATATTCTACAAAGTAACCTTTTTTTTTTCAATTACCCTTATTGTTCGTTCAGTCATTGACTCAAAAAGTCCAATTCAAGTTCATTTAGAACTCTTTTTTCTCGGCAATTCAATGAAGATGTCTGTTCATCTTTATTTGCATATGTACCGTCTTTACACTCTTTTCGAGCTAAAATGCCCCACAGATTCCTTTTGGGGTTTAAATTAGGACTTCTTGCCGGCCAGTCCAGAAGTTACACAAAATTTTCCTCGAACCATGAGCGTGATGCACGAGACACACGGCAACTTGCATGCTGTTGTTGAAACAAATAATCATCACCTTCAAGTAATACCTTCCCTCAAGTCATTCAAGTAATTTTTTTTTTCAGCTAGCATATCAACATACTCCTACAAATTTTTGTGAATAGTTGTTTTCGTGTGCTTAATGTATTGTTATCTTGTTTAATTTGGCGTTTATTCCATTAATTTCCACTCAAAATTACCATAGATCTTGAAAATTTACCTGTACATTAATTTTGCCTGCTATACACCATTTGACATTGCTTGAATAGGATTGGCGAGGAATTAAAGAAATACTGTCGGCCCCGCTTAATCGGGAAACGGATAAACGAATATCCCGCTCTTCGCCTATACAAATAAAATATCCTGGAACCGAATACTACTTCCCATGCCATAGATGCAATGTTGAAGATCCTCGCTTAAAGAAATATCCTGCTTAATCGAATAATATTTCTTGGAACCGACGGTATTCGTTGAAGATGGCATCATTTTTGTGGCGTTTCGAACCTAACATGTAATTGAATCGTTTATTTCGAAAAGGTAACATCTCTATTTTGATCTCCTCTGTCTCTTTAGAAAATTAAACAGCGCACGGTTATATTTTTGAATGTCATAATCAATGGTTATTTGGTAAATTATTGCAGTAATTGTGTACTTAACTAAAGGCATTTTTTCATTGATTATGACATTCAAAAATATAACCGTGCGCTGTTTAATTTTCTAAAGAGACAGAGGAGATCAAAATAGAGATGTTACCTTTTCGAAATAAACGATTCAATTAATATCTTCAACCATATAATAAATGGATAACTCTATTACTCTATGTAACCTTTTGAATGTAGTATTAAAAAATGTTCTTGAATGGAAAATATAATGTACTGGAGACTTATAGATGCATTTTTGCGGGTATAAATAGTAACTACATCGATGTGGATCAGCTTAATCTCGTTTGACACTTAGTCGTAGGCTGGATATATCGGATGCTACTGATGGATATATTTCAGCAATTATTGATGACATTACTGTATATATTTGCAAATAAATTGCTCTGTTTTCACAAGATTGCTTCGTCATTTAAAGAAAGTTCATGTCAGTTAAAGAAGCTGTGCCGAACTCGTAGCAATACGGTTCTAACTTCAAGCGATTTCGAATAGACACTATTGGTGTTGTTCCATTAGATGCAAAAGCTGCCCATACCATCACAGAGCCAACTCCGAATTGTCGTTTGGGGAAAAAAGGGTTTGTCTTTTTGCAAGTGGTACTAATAATGCAAACCATCTGGTCCATCCAGATTACTTTTTTTTTCATCAGAAATTACATCTTTCCATCGAGACCTCAAAGAAACGGGTGTCTCAGAAAATTCCAATCTAAGCTTCATTTGAAGTTTTCTAAATGGTGGAAGTGAAAAGTTTAGCATATCTAACATTGGAATTCTTCTGCAGAACATTGCACACTGTTCGGCTTGTACAATGTCGCTGTAAACGGCACATTCATTTTCATTTTTCTTTTAATTTGAGTAGAACTATTTTTTAAGTAAGTTCGACGGACAATTTCTCGTTTCTGGTTCATAATAAAATTGGGGCAAGTACCTGTGCGGTTTTTCTTAGTCATATTCTTTCAGATTCTTCAAAGATTTTAAATTACTATGAACATTTATTAATCTTCCACACAATTTCCCCTTCCACTCATTCCACATTTTCTGTAAGCAGTTATTTCGCTTTTCTTACAGTGGCTCTATTGCTTCTGCCTCCCAGGCCAATCCCTCAGCTTGCCACCATTTTATTTAGACGTGCATATAGACTCCTTATCAAATGTAACTTGAGGGACAAAAAGCTAAAAAATTGTATAACCACAGTTTAACTTTTTCATCTAGTTACAGGATTACTGCTCACCACGGTTTTCATCTCGATAAATAATCATAAGCAGGAAAAATAACTAGATTTTTAAATAAAAATTCTAGAAATAAAAATTACCGTTCTGTAGCGGATGAACTAAAACAATTTTTTATGCCATAAACTTTTTTTTATTGGGATGCTTTTATCTTCTTCATTTTATAAAATCTCAAGACCTATTAACATTTCATTGCCTTAAATAACGTAAAAAAACTTCACATAATTGAAATTGTGATTAGACCCTAATTGATTCAAAAGATCTATATTATGCCTTATGAATTTGTTCTTAAGAGCAAGAATCTGAGAAACTGTCACGCCTAGCATTATGAGGTGATTCATGACCTCTCAGATTTTTTCCAAAAAATTACCAAATGTTTATTATCTTACTAGCTTTATGCCCGGCGTTGCCTGGGTGCGTATTAATATAAAACTTTAGCTTCTCAAAAAATTCTAATAAAAATTTAACGCAAAACTTGTTCATAAACAACGTTCTTAGTTTCACCTTCAGGCGCAAGAATAAATAAATTTAGTCTTGATGTAGTAGTTCTCTTTTGTTGTTCTTTTAAACGAAACTGACGCTGACTCACTCTCTCCGATTGTCTTGATCCAGTTGCTCTATCAGATCTCTTAGACGATACTCACGCTGCTCATTGCTTTCTAATGCTCTAGCCGTCATATCTCTAATGTGCACTGTCGCTGGTCTTCGATTTCTCTCCTCAGGACTCTCATTTTCACGTTTTTCAGCCGTTTTTTTGCCTTAGGATGAACTTGTCCTATTGCTTTCCGTTTCTTCGGAGGCATTTTTGCAGAGTGGTAGCTAAATATACTTACAACTAGGTGACCCGTGCGGAATTCCGCAAAAAAAAAAAAAAAAAAACTCTAAACTTAAAATTTAATACGACAATTTTTATTGGCTTCATTATCTGCCTGATTAAAATCAAATACCCAAGGCTACTACTAAACTAAATACTAACGTTATCGCAAAACTACCATAGTATTTTGAAACAATAAAAGTTACAATTAAGGTTTACCGAGCTAAGCCTTGGCTTGAAATGTCGCATTTAAAATTGATTTTAGCAACAATGGTATAACGATTTTAACAGTTGAGCAAAAAATTTAACTTTTTCAAACTTCAATCGCTTATAAGTCGCTTAAACGTGGATTTTCGAGATTCTCGTTACGCGGCGCTAGCGGAGAAACGTTCTAAAGAACGCATTTTTTTTAATCTTTCGAATGAAATCAAAATGGAGACGATACGACAATTATTTCGCTAGATAGAGTCAATTTTGTGCCCAAAAATTGAAGTTCTAATAAAAAACGAACCGACACTTTTTAGAGGGTGGGTCTAATTTTCGTCAATAGCCCGCGGGATAAGCTTCAAAATCATAAATTTTCATGCAATTCGATAAAGAAATGAGCGAGTTTCGACCGGGTATAGGATTCGGCTTAGAGAAATAATATATGGAGATTCAAAAATTTATGTTTTTCTTAATCGTTGTTACCGAGCCTCGAGGTAGAAAGGTTGATAAATCAGAAATAAATTACTTTCTCGCTTTAAAGGTTTATCTCTATCAGTCGAAAAGAAAAAAAAAAGCAGTTTAATTGTTTTTGACTTATTTCATGCTAAAATGAAATAGGTGAGCCTTGAAATGAAAATTCATTGTTTTAATTTTAATCTTTGTTGGAAAAATGCTAATATTTAAATACCATAAATTTTATCAATTTATAACCTAAAGGCTCTTGTCGATTAAAAAAATAGGCCTTATAATAGGCTAGATTCTTATATAAAAGGGTCATTTTTTGACAAAAAACTTGAATTTGAGCTTTTTAGATTTTTTAAAATTTCAAGACCCCGCCTATGAGAATTCTAGGGCATCAAGGAACCTCTGTGTCAAGTTTGATGAAAATCTGACGCAAACTGTGGATTTGTATAGAGAACAAGTATACATACACTCATTTTTATATATATAGATTGAAAGACCAAATACAGAATGTTTTGCTCTAAAGTTGAGTTGTTTAGTTTTTATGGATCCCTTAAGTTGAAGGTGCGGCATCAAAAATTAAGCGGATTTTCAAGACATGGAAATTGCTGTGAACCAAAACTCTTACCAGGAACTGTTTAACTCCAATTTTCTTTTTGTATATGGAATATAGAAGGTTGAAACTTTACAAAATGAATACTAAATTTGTGCTAAGTTGTTGCCGTAAGGTCAGTGAAGGCCCTCAAAACAGGGCATTTTTGACGTTTTTTAGCGTTTTTGAGGTCCAAAAACAGCTTGTACATTTCAGTTGGCACGGCAAAAGTAGTGTCGTTTGAAAGACCAGTGTAAGCACTTTAAAATAATGTATAAATAACCGAGGAAAGTTCAACGTGCTTTTAGTTGCGTAAGGCCGAAATATGAAAAATGTCATATTTTACCGATATTCAAACAGTCATAACTTCCTTTGCCAACAACATATTGAAATATTTTTTTCGCCAATGTCATACTCTATTCTCTGTTTTAACAGAACAGTTGAGTCCTTTGAGGCGAAATGTGAAAAAATTTTTTACAAAAAATTTATTTTTTTTTCTGTGCATTTTTTGTAAAAAATTTTTTATATATAAAAAAAAAGTTCCCATGAGACTATTTTAAAAGGTTTTTAAAAACCCTTAAGGGAGTATTCTGCTTTAAAAAGGCTAAAAAATCGATATTTTGGGGGGATTTTTTTTTTTTTTTTTTTTTTTAATGATAAAAAAAAGCAAGTGTATTGAATATTTTAGATTATTTTACTACATGTCTGAATATAGGAAAAGTAATTTTTTAAAGAAAATTATTCGTATGCAACCGATTTTCATACGTACAATCGTTCAACCGCTGTTTTCAATCGGCGGGACAGATGGAGCTCGTAATTTTCATCTGAAACAAAAAAACAAACACTATTTTAATTTTCATATTATTTTTCCTTGTTTTGAACTAAAATGAGCTGAAACATTTTTGAAATTTGGATGTTTTCTCAAGTTTGAAGGAACAAAAAATTTTTTTGTAAAAAAAAAAAAGAAGAAGAAGAAGAAAGCATTAGAATTTGCTAAAAATATTGTTAGGATTTTTTTTTTTTTTTTTTTTTGAGAATGCTTTTAGTTCAAATATAAGAAAAATGTAAGAAAATTGAAAAAGTGTTTAGTTTTTTTGTGATGAAAATTACGAGCTTCATCTGTCCCACCGGTTGAAAATCAGCATTTGCACGAATAATCTACTTTCAAAGTAAAGTAATTTTACGTATAAATTTACTTCGAATGAAGGGGTAAACATACTTTTTAACATCTTAAGCCAGTTTAAAACAGAGTGTCATAATGATTCAAGTAAGATATTATTTAACAAGTGACGAATTTTTTTTCTATCAAAGGAAGAAATAATGAACGAATCGTGGTATTATGTGTCCTTTGAATTCGAAACTCGTGTCGTGATTTTTCCGAGCTCCTTTTACACTGACCGCCTTTTTAGCCTACTTTCCCGTTGAAACTAAAACAGACGAAAAAAGTATTAAAAGTGGCTTAATGCATCTAAAAAATATCGCCAAGTCAAAAAAATATCGCCAAGTCAAAAAAATATCGCCAAATCCAAAAAATATCGCCAAGTCCGAAAAAAAGCCAAAAAGAAATAAATAGGGAAAATGAATATCGAAAAATTTAAAATTTGAAAGTAGGGTATTGAGATGGGGAATTTGTGTGTCGGTCTGTCTGTGTCCCCCCCCCCCCCCAATAACTTTTGAATGAACATTCCGATTTTGACAAACTTTTTTTTGTTGGAAGGATCTTCGCGAGTACAGCTCATTCCCATATTTGATTTTTCGATTTGAACAATTTTTGGTTCAACTTTGAACCGTTCAAACAACCTGTTCCGCGATGCTAACTTTTGAGTGAACAGTCCGATTTGAACAAACTTTTTTTTTGTTCGAAAGATCTTATCAAGGATACTTCACTCCCGTATTTACATTTACGATTTGAACAGTTTTTCGTTCAACATTGAACCGCTCAAGCAAGCTGTCAACCCTAATAACTTTTGAGTGAACAGTCCGATTTAAATACTAAACTTTTTTTTTGTTCCAAGGATCTCAGCAAGGATACTTCATTACCGTATTTAAATTTTCAATTTGAACATTTTTTCGTTCAACATTGAACCCTTCAAGCAACCTTTCCCCACCTAATAACTTTGGAGTGAAGGGTCCGAATGGAATAAACTTTTTTTTGTTTGAAAGATCTCGGATAGAGGCTCATTCCCATACTTCGCTTTTTAATTTGAACCATTTTTTGTTCAACATTGAACCGTTCAGAAAAAAATTTAACATTAGTGCCTACGGGGAATTTAAGTTGAATGTTGATCCTGAACTTAAAGTCGGATTTCCTTCAAACTAACTTTGTAAGAAAATGGTTTTGATAAATAATGTTTGTAAAGTACTTTTCTGAATAATCTTCTGTGAGGGCTATGATTCCGACTCCGACTCCGCAAACATGGCGGAAATGCAGGCTCAGAAAAAAAATGACTGACTGTGCAGACGATTTTTTGTTTATTTATTCATTTGTTTTATTTTATTTATTATTATTATTTTTTTTTTGGCAGACGATTTTTTTTGTAACAAAAATTTTTCATTCACGAGGGCATTTTATTCTTTATTTATATTTAACAACTGGCAACGGATTAAAAGTGAAATTCGAGACATTTTGTCAACGGACGAGTTTTTTTTTCTTTCTTTCTTTGATAAAATGTGTTTTTGATGTACTTTGTACTTTTTATTTATTTTTTTTTTTTTGAAAACGATTGAGGAATTTTTCTACGGAAGAACTGTAACAGTTACATTCTTTAAAAGGTGCGACAAAACTTTATTTATTCATTTATTTACTTTTTATGTGTCTATTTCATCTGATGAGAGGGGTATATTTTGCTTTTAGAAATCAGCTTTAAGTGCTAAAAAGGTATGTTTGAAATAATTTTCAGTCTCAGATAATCAAGAGAATAATGATCAGATGCTAGAATGCCGTTGTCGATTTACGGGAAAGTAGGCTCGTTTAGTTCTTGACAGAACTTCTTGTTCAATATTACTCCAGTATCAAACCAAAGTAATTTTACTCAAAAATGCTTTGTTGTGATTAAAAAAAAAATCCGTTATGAAGAAATAAATTAATAAAAAGTGAATAAAAAAGTTTAAACTATTTTTATCCCCCCCCCCCTCCCGAAAATCGTTACTGATCAGAGAGTAGTCTTGGACATAAATGCACAAACTTTTCTCTCTCATGTTATTCAGAAGAGAAGGAAATATCTAACGTTGAAACATCTAAATTCTGCTTTCTTTTACCCCAACTGACTCTACTTTTCCGTTTTTCTTTCTTTCTTTCTTTCTTTTTTTTTTTTATTTTTTATTTTTAAATTCTTTGTCTTTTTACAGTTAAAACGAGTTAGTGCATTACAAAATCTTAAAAAAGCTCGAAGGAAAGTATAAATAAAATAAATGTAAAAGTAATTAGAATCTGTTCTCAATTGCATTTCGAGTGATATAGAAACAGTTCCTTAGTGGGGAAAAGACAAATAAATAGAAAAACAATTAATTTTGACATCTTGGATTTAAAGTATGTTTTTCGCAATGACGAATTGCGGTAGATGTGTGGTGGGGGGGGGGGGGCTTGTGTGTATGTGTGTATTCCTTCACAAGCATGTTCTGCATGGTGGCGAAGGAGCTGGGGCCGGTGGACGTCCCGGGTGGTGAAGCATCGGGACGCCCTGTTGCAGACATCGAGTCGAATCTGAAAAAGGGAATACACGTCGTCTTAGGTCCAAAAGTGGAACAAACAGTAATTTTTTATTGTTTAAAAAAAGGTAAGAACACACCGGGCTTCGAACCTGCGTCCCGGCTGTCACGAAAATCACAAATCAAGAGAGATAAATATAAATAACAGTTATCCATAAATGCACATGAAAAAATATAGACATATCTTCATCCATGGAACAAAATACGAGCTTGGGTTCTTGGTTCCTTCGCCTTCCCGGCGAGTGGTGTGTAGCGGCGTTATGGGGTAGATCACCACGCTACACCACCTTCTCTAACCATGGCTCAAGCTCGCACGTTAGTCAAGTACTAAAATTAATATATGAACTTAATTTGTAATTTTTAATTCAGAATATGCTGCCATCTAGGAAGAAAAGTTTGCATTGTTTTAAAAACAATCGATGCTTGATAACGGAGAGTTGCTGATTTAAACTTAGGGAATCGATTGCTAAAGATGGAAATCAGAGATTAGATACTGCTATGAATGAAAACGCTTTTTCTGCTTTGTGATAAATGCTGGGTTACAGTAAACTCTCACTTATGCGCCGTCGGCCCAAGGGACCAACAGAAAAAGGTGCATAAGTGAGAGAGACACATATAAGTGAACAAGCCTATTTAAAAGTCTAAAATGCAACATAAGTTTTAATGAGAGTATGAATAAGAATGTTTCTTTAGAAAATGGCCATATTACTACGGTTTGGCAGCTACTGTTACCTAACTACAATGATAACGAGAAAACAAAAATTACAGCATGCCTCATCACAAACTGGTCCCCTTGTAATCCATAGTAGATCCATAATAGATAATTGCCCCTCTCCGAACTCCAGTTCATGTGGAAAAAATGCCTTTCGTGAGCAATAAAAGCGAAAGATTAAGGAAGAAAGTGAAGAAACATGCTCATTTTTTAAGAAAATAAATCGTTTACATTTTTCGAAAACTTCGACGCATAAGTGAAATATTTATCTTTAGAGCGACGCATAAACGATTGAAATTATCATTATTGTACTATGGAATGTGTCGGGACCACTGAAAATCGTCGTATAAGTGAAAAAAGCGCGTAAATGAGGCGGTGTATAGGTGAGAGTTCACTGTATTTGAAGAGTACAGAGAAGAAAAGCGAAATTAGGTATTTCCCGTCAGTAGAATTGTATATATTGTCAGTGTATGGGATAAAATCACGTTTGAAAAAACCCCAGAATTTCTTTATTGTACAATAGGGTGGGCCAAAAAATACTTTTGTTTTATTTCGATGATGGGTAATGCGGAAAAGGTGCCATTGGGTAAGCAAAGCAGGGACGTCATTTCAAGTTTTTCCAGGGGGGGGGGGGCAAAGGGTGCAAACGCAATGCAATTTCATCGGAAAACAGCAAAAACCACGCCCCTTTATATGTAAATACATTGACTTCTCAAAGCCAGGGGGGCAATTGACCCCCCCCCTGCCCCCCTAAATGACGGGCCTGAAGCAAAGTGCATATAAAAAATTTGAAATTTTTTGGTCAATTTGTTGATTTGCCGTAATTGCGTTGAAGTTTGGAAAAAATGCAGCTTCTTGAGATTTTTAAGAAATTATTTTGGAAAATTTTAGCACCGAACTAAAAATGCATTATATGCGACAAAAAATGCAGTTATTTCTGATAAATGCGGCGAAAACAGCATTTTAACGTTTTGACAAAATTTAATTTAAAACATAGAATTATACCATAGACCTCAACTTTTTTTATGGAATTTCTATGCCCCCAATGGCAACCTTTCTGCCCTACCCGATATCGAAAATAGAAAAAAGCTTTTTAAAATAATTTGCTAAAAATCTCGAACACACAGCCTTTTTTCTAAACTTCAAAGTATTGCTGCAGATCAAGAAATTAACCAAAGAATTTCAAATTTTTTATGTGCACTTTGCTCCTACAATGGCACCTTTTTCCGCACTACTCATCACCGAAATTTAAAAAAAAAAGTCTTTTTCGGTCCACCCTATTGTACAATAGGATGCATCCAAAAATCGTATTTTTAAAGAAAACGTCTAATAGCGCGGAGAAGTTGTCTTATGTTATTGTCAGTATGCTTGCAAAACTTCAATGGTCTGAATTGATATCTCAGCTGCCGCCGAGGCCGCCCATTAATCAAAACGTGTTATTTTTCAATGCTATTTTAAAAAATAAGAAATTGGATTCTTTAGTTCTAACAGTGCCCAAAAGCTGACATGAGGTGTGCTTAGAGTAGGCAAACTTTTAATCATGTGGGTTGGGGGTGTACTGGTGCGCCATTTTCACATGTCTGTTTGTGTTATCATCGCCTGATGCGATACAGAAATTCCTTCGGACCACCAATGCTTGGACCTCACGCAGAGAAACTTTCAGACGTAAACACGCTGTTTTGCGTCTATTAACACCAAAAGGCAGGGAGCTCTCAAGAATGCGAGCAAATAGTCAACAAGTGTTCGTTTTCCGCGAAATCAAGCCATGTGCTTATTGTGTACCATTGTAAATGGCAGATGTTTGACATTTGTTGTACCCAGTTTGAATTCCTGTTTAGTGTGAAGCCGGACTCGTGTCCGGAGGGACCCGGGTTCGATCCCAGCCGATCAAAGATCCACCGTCTTGATTAATGGTGGCTGGGAGGCGTTAAAAATGTCGTGGTCACTAAGTCCTCCAAGTGAAACGATACCTCTGGGGGTGCTGGGCCTAGGGTTTGCTCGACCCAAGGTTTTGGTTCAAAATTAATAACAGAGCGCCCTTCAGGGCCCTATCTCGGTTAAACCACGAAGCTGTGGTAGGTACGGGGGACCCTGGAGGTGGGAAATGAAATGAAATGATTAGTGTGAAGCGACATCATGACACTATTCTGGAACATAAATTCGAGTGGAATGTAAACGCTTTGACAAGAGAGCGGTAATAACTCTCATCGTTCTCACAGTGAGATAAACACACGTTGTCTGATAAACCCAGCTGACGGAAAGGCCTCCTTATATACCGAGACTTGGGGGGTCAGCGGGGAGAAGCGATTTGGAGAGCGAACAACACGGAAGGATGTTGTCGCGCAGCGGCCTAAATATCTGATTTTATATTTTGTGTAACACAGCTGTAAATAGTTTTAAAAAATAAAAATACTAGAATTTTGTTTGCATCCTCTGTTTCAATCAACCAACAAACAGAGTAGCCAAAACGGTACAGTGGTTTCAGTTGCTTCTGAAGCGATTCATTATACAAAATTCTTCAATTTTGTCGGGTTTTTTTTTTCAGTACTTTTATTTTTTGGATCAGGAATTATCATCCAAAATTCCAATAGTGCCTAAAAGTAACAACCTTAGAGCAAATATTAGCCCTACACTGCATAGCGTTGCCAATTGGCTACATGGACTATTTTTCCTTATGACCATGCATAAGACAACTCAAGCATAAGAAGCAAGTATTAGGTATCTATAAAGCAAATATAACCATCTATCCTCAAAATTAGTTTTTTTTAAATGTTTTCCAATGTTTTCTTATTACACTAAAAAACATATTTATATATAATATATATATGTCTTTCAAAGAACAAAAAATCATGCAGTGTAGGGTTAGTAAATGGAGGAAGCAAGTCTAATCATTTTCTTAGAAAAGGCTGAAACAAAGATCACAAGTCACATGGTCCAATATCGGCGACTGAGAGACACGTTTTAAGTAAAACAAGTTGAAGGAACCTGATCTCCCCCAACAGTTTATTTTAAAAAATATGCCACGTGATTTGATATCTGTTTCAAAAATTGATCGTTTCGCTCCTTCCTTTTTTATTCCTTCTCAATGGTAGCAACATGGTATTTTTGAGCGTGTGAAAATTTCGAAACAAAGGGGTTAGAATTTCTTATTTGAAATAAATATTGAAAAAAAAAAAAAAAAAACGATACCGTAAAGTCGGGTTACTTGGACCCACAAGGAGGTTACTTGAGCCCACAGTAAAATGATAAAATCTGGGTTTAGTACCAGCATTAGAGACTGCAGAGTGCTTCGACCTAGAGGAGAAACGAGGAACTACGTGCAAGTCTTCAACCAATAAGTACCAATCAACTAATAAGTACCAAACCTAGATTTTATCATTTTACTGTAATGGGCTCAAGTAACCCTTTAGGGTCCAAGTAACCCGACTTTACGGTAAATTAACGAATTTTGTACAGTGAATGGCCTCACAAATGACTGACCTACATTAGATGAAAGTTTACACACCCTCTAAGGATACCTCATCGTAATTATTCGACACTATTAAAACTAAGGATTCCAATTTCTTATCGAATATATATATTCTGAAAAGTAGCAAACTTTGTACGATGAATGACCCCAGCAGCAACTGAAGACATCAATTTAGATCAATGAAATTTTCACATGTACTGGCTATAATGTAAGGCAACTTTTCCGCACTACTGGAAATTTGATATTTAAAAAACGTTTTTTCCATGCACCCTATTGGGTGATATTTCTTTCTTACCTAATTAGAGCCACAAATTCTGCACTACAAACACTCAATTCTGCCGTATTAATCTAAACTTGAACAGAAAAAATATTAAATTTGTATTTTGACACCTCGAATTCAAATTATATTTTTCGTAATGACGAATTACGACAACTGAGTGTGCGTGTGTGCAGGGATGCCCCCCCCCCCCAAGCTCAATGGCGCAAATCCCTCCCTCAAAATTTTTCACAACCCTTTTGTGCTTTTTATTTTTATCCCTCTTTTTTATTTTATTTATTTTTCAAATATTATTTATCTATTTCTTTAAATTATAACTTTTTTTTTTTTGCATATTATTAATTTTTTAAAAGTTCGAACTATGCACAGAATAGAATCGCTTTTTTCCCCTTCCAGACATTCCAAGCACACACACACGCACACAAAAATAAATAAATAAGTAATAATAAAGAAATAAAAGAAATAATTTTAATTAAAAAAATAAATTAATGAATAATTTTTATTAAAAAAATCAGTAAATAATTTAAATTAAAAAATTAAATTTTAATAAATAATTCAAATAAATACATAAATTAGTAAAAAAAATCCCCCTCCCCCCAAGTTTTGATGGCGCAACTTACGCCATAATCCCCCCCCCCTGAGGGCACCCCTGTGTGCGTGTGTAGGCTGTCGTGTGTGTGTGTGCACTCCTTCGCCACCATGTCCTACATGATCAGGGGTGATTGTGAGTTCATGAAAAAATACCAGAAAGTTCTGAAGAGAAAATGTTTGTGTGTGTGTGTGGGGGGGGGGGCTTTTTTCAAAAACCAAGGCCCCTATTATTTAAGCACACCTAACTTAATAATAAATTGCCATTCCTAAACAAGACACATTTCATACATTCGAACAGTTTCAAATAGTTTTTAGTCAAAAACAATAGAATGGCATCTTAACATATTTGCTCGATGAATATTATTAGTAATTATCGGAAAATCACAGAAAATTGGAAAAATAAAAAATAATACTGAAGGTGGGAAAACAAAAGCATAATTAAAAATATTTTATTTCCGGTATTTTCGAACATGAAAATACCAGAATCGATCATGAAAATACCGGAACACAATCACCCCTGTGCATGGTGATACAGCGGGACTGTTGCTGACTCCGTCTTGATGCGCCACCGTGTACTGCATGGGAGAATGCAGTGGGATAAGGAGCAGGAGGGAACTGCTGTACCGGGACTCGAGACTTTGGCAGACTGCCAGTTTGAAAAAGGGACTACACGACGTTTGAGGTCCAAAACGAAAACATACAGCAATTTTTCATTACTAAAAAAAAGACATTCCGCCTTCCTTTCGTGCACTCTTTATTTGCTTTTCACATTCAGGCCGATTTTAGGCAGGACCGTCATAAAGAATTTTTACAAGGGGGTGATAAAATCAATGAAAATTAAAAACAGCAAAGGTCCAAAAGGAAAAGCTGAGGCAAAGATAACAAGTCACATGGTTCAACTTCGACAAATGGTTGATAAGTTTCAAAGATTAGTAAGTAGAACTGGACCTTTTCTATGCAGTCAAGTGACAAGGGAATCTTGCTTCCAATATGGAGGGCCTCACTCTCTCTACCATCTATCTCTTCTCCATGCATTAGACCTGCCATTTACTGATGAGGCTGTAACCCAGTTAAATTTCGAGTTCATTGCACTCCCCCGACAATGGTCTTTGTGGTTTAAATGATTGAAATAACCAATTATTCCCTTCTATGACTCATTTAAGTCCTAATTTCATTGCATGCGCTACAGTGTGGTCATTTTATAGCAAGAACATAAAAGCTAAGATGAAAAAAAATCACAGCATTTAATGCATTAAATATTGCATTCAATCAATATCTTCCATTACCTTGTAAATAACAAATGCTTTGCGGGAAATAAATCGCATCGATCTTCCAATTCAATAGGTGCTTTCAACCTACTGTATTTAAAATCCATTCACTTATTTATCTATTCATCTTTGGTGCAAGGGTAAAATTTAATGACAAAATCAATAATAATATTGGCTGATTATTAAGGTTTCAATATTGAGTGAATTTGCTGATGGTGGTATCACTCAAAATTATTTTCATCACTTATCGGAAAAAGGTCATGGCTTAAAACCTTTTAAAAACACCCTAATTATATGCTTGAGGAAATATACTGTATTTTTATGATTCCAAAATTGAAAAACACAAAGCGCCTTCGTTGACAGAAATTTGTTTTCTAAAGGCAAATGCATTGCTTTGCTGAAATTAACAACAGTTTTTGCTGTTGTTTCCGTTTTGAATAATTTAGTTTTATTATCAGTAAAAAAAAAACATTGAAAACAGTTTTGATCTCGTTTTTTGACGACATACTTAAGCCGAAAATAAAGCATCGTTTAAGTTGGTAAACATGTCAGTGTACTTGTGAATATTTTAATTGGTGATCTTCAATTTATTCAGGAAACAAACAATAAATAATGTCAAATCCGAAGACGTATAAGGTTAATGCCGTCACGCTAGCGGCAAAAACAAATATAGTCTTCATACAAAATACTCTGATATGAATATAAGTTGCTTTTTCCTCCAACTCTTTCGAAAGAGGAAGATTGAACAAAAAATGAAAAAAACACTAAAGGCATCAACATTTAGTTTTTAATATAACTTGTACAAATAATTTTCTACTTTGGTTAATGTGTCTTATGATTCTGATGTTCAAAAAATGGAAATGAATTTAAATTGCATTTAGAAACTTTTTAAAGGCAGCGTTTTACTTGTGCTACTGACCATTGTGTGCAGTGTGCCTTAACGTCGGTGAGTCAAAGCTGCCTAACCCATTACAACCAAGAGAAAATAGTTAAGTGGTTAGTAAGTAGAGAATGAACTGCTTTATTTTTATGGTAATTATTGAAGTATTTCACTTTTATTTAAGCCTAAGGATGACTTTGTAGCGATGCCAAAAGTTAGGTTATCAAAACAGTAACAGCAGTTTGACAGTTTAAGAAATGGATGCAGTACTTAGAATAGATGTGAGGGAAAGGTTCCTTTTTAAAAACGATAAAAGGATTTATAATGTCATTTCTCGAGGCGTTCTCAATGGATATCTTGAGGCAGAAACAAGATTTGAAAATTCTTTTAAGCTGCTATTCAAGACTGCAGCTGCTGTTGGTGTTATATATAAAGATCCTACAACAAAGTCTTCTAGCGTCTGGCAAATGTGGACCACCTTTAGGATCTTATTAAGTTTTGTGTCTTATATTATTAGTATTATGTATGCGAAGTCTATGGCTTTGCGAGTACAGTTATTGTATACATTTTATGCATTCTTGACTTTGGGGAATTTGATAAAAATTAACATGCTTCTGAAGAAGGACAGAACGTTCAGTGCCACATCAAAAATGTTTGTCCTTCATAGACGTTTTGTTTTCGATTCCGAAGCACATACGAAAAGCATCAGAATGCAAGCTGCTGTTTGGGCAGTCTGGGTAGTTATCGTAACCGCCATTTTGATTGGCTATTTCTGTTCTGTGTTAACTGAAAATTCACACTTCAAAATTTTCGATCAAGAAGTTACTTCTGGAATTTTCATCCTCACTCACGTAACTCGCGTGTTCTTTTCCTTTGCCACAGTAGATTCGGCTGCTACGACCGTTGCTGCCATGATGATCTGTTGCAATTTGTACACAGCTTCGAAAAATATTCTTCAATTTTTCGCCAAAAGACTGAAATCCAAGATGACTGGAATGCCTTTCACAAAGATTTCTGTCATTGATGAGATCGCAATGTACGTTAAGATATTGAAAAGTGTCAATGAAATCGACTCAAGCGTATCCTTCTGTGCACTTCTTCTGTACGCAGTGTCGGTGACAAGTTTTTTCGCAACTCTGAGTTTGTTGTTTTCTGACCAAGCAGAAGACGGAAGTGTAGTCACAGTGGTTGTGTCGATCTACACTTTGGCTTTGGCACTGGTCATTTTCGGTTGCATGACCTCTGCTGGGAATCGAGCAAACTCAGAATATGATGCTCTGAAAATGGTACTGATGCAATGTAGTGAAACAGTTTTCTCCAAGGACATTGATTTGCAGGAAATGGTGGCTTTTATGGGATTTTTGGAAACTCTGAATAGCACGAAGGCATGTTTTACTGGAGGCGAAATGTTTACAATTACCAAAGGACTCATTCTGACCACTGCTGGTGCAATGGTTACATACGGAGTTCTGATATTTCAATAGTTTTCGATGCATACGATATGTTCACTCCATTTGTAAAACCAAGAGCAATTAGCGCCCTATTCAAATTGGAGACACGTGTGCATTTTATAAGTATGTTTTGAAGAAGATAGTTGTATTCTATGTTTTATATACACTGAAAAGAAAACTGCAGTGCTACTAGAAAATCTCTAATAAATTGTACTTCCAAGATTTTACACTAAAAAAATAACTACAGTACTATCAGAAAATCGTCTGTAAACTCGACGAACATAAAGTTTTCCAGTAAGCATACAGCTTATTCTTAAGAACGTTGTGAATTTTACCTAAAAAAATAACTATATCGAGAAGTTTTCTAGTAGTACTAGTTTTTTTCTACAGCGTAGTAACGAAACAGCTTTTTCTTAAGAAACGATACAGCTTCTTTAACGAGGCGCGCACCCAGGAGGGGGCTTTGGGGGCTTAAGCTCCCCCTATGACAAACTGGACTTGAAAAAATAAAAGGAAGTAAGAAAGAGAAAAAAAATAAACAGGAAAAAGTGACCGAAGGGTATCTTTGCAAAATAAACAAAGTAATCAAAAAAAAAAAAAAAACTTATACTAAAGCCACAAACTTCTGTACTTCTAACCAATGAAGGCACTGGAAGGGGATTAAAAACTTCAGTATAGAAAACCAAAATAGTTAACTGAAAAATCCTTTTCTATTTTCTCCATTTTGTGATTTGAAATAAAAATATTTTTAAAAAGTAGCAAAGAAAATGGAAGGATATCCAAACCTAATCCTTCTCTTTTTTTCGGCGTTTAAGTTAAAAAGGAATTAAAGTTTTAGAGCTTCAAGTTTTTAAAAATACCGGGAGAAAGTCTCCTCATTGAAGATCGTCTAATGTTTGGTTTTTCGAACATGAGTTTCCGAAAATTTCCGGAGGAGAAAAACAAGCCCCATTATCGATTATGGCCTACAGTTTTGTTTTTAAAACTTTAATTTCAAAAACTTAAAAAGAAGCCTTCCCCCCACACACCAAATAATGATAAAAGGTCTTCTTAAATTTCGTTTTTGGAGCTTAAATTACGAAAACCTGCTGGTGCAGAGTACATGAATCCTATATCGCTAAGGCTACCGATAAATGGACTATAACCACACATTTAAGACTTCAATTTTGAAAACTTTCCTGAGGAAGGCCCCCGAACTCTTAACATCGACAACAATGGAACCACATTTCTCTAAGCTTAGTTTCGGGAAAATAGCCTGTGGAGAGTTCCACATTCCACCCATTCCCATAACGTCATCAAAGATGGTTCCCAATAGCATTTTTAAAACTTTAATTTCAAAAAAAATGTTCTAGGAAAGGTCACGAAAATTGTTTAAAATTGAGTTTTGATGTCTTTAATTTTGACGAAAAACATTCAGAGGAGAAAACTGAACATTATACTTTTCTCTAACATCATCAAAGATGCTATTGCGTTGTTTAGACATCAATTTTGAAAAAATGCCGGTTGAGAGCGACCAAACCCCATTCTTCCAAAGATTATCTCAGATAGTTATACATTTTGTTTTTGTAATTTCAACATCAAAAAATTGCTAGTGAAAAGTTCAAAAACCACCATTCATTCCCCTAACATCTTCAAAGAGTATTTTTTGAACATCAATTTCGAAAATTTACAACGGGAGAGCCCCCGACTCGTGCTCTTCCAAGGCTTAATCAAGGTTGTCTTAAACTGCGTTTTTCGAAGCTTAATATAGAACCATGCCTAAACCTCAACCCCCTAACAATTACAAAAATGGCCTGCAATAACGTTTTTATGGCCGCAAATTCTGAAAAAGATTAGATGAGGGCCGGCAAGTCGCGACTCTCCCTAACATAACCAAAAGTTGTCTAACTGTTGTGTTTTGGGGATTACTTTTCTAAAAATTTCCCGGGGAGAACCCCTGAACCCCCTATCAGTATATTTTTTGAATATTCCAATTTATGTCTGGTCTTGATTCGTTGCATAACGCTATTTTTCTGATTTATAGGCCTGATATATTTAGTGGTCTAACATTTTAAGTAATGAGAGAAGTATTATTAGCGCATTAATCGCCTACTCGTCTTCAGTAAGGTTGGAAGAGCGTCATAGTATTAACCATTTATTTTCTTACATAAATACAATTTGATTAATAAGTAAAAAATTCACATAAAATTTAACAGAAACAAGAGAGCTTCCAATCAAAGAGGCATTGTGTGTTTCAAATTGACACCTTAAAAAGTTTTTTCCTTTATGAAATTTATTAGTTATTTTTATCCGGAGATTTTTACCACAATTTTTTCGATTTTTAATAAAGCTGTTTTCCATATCAAAACAAACCAAAAGAGCTTTACACTATTATTCCGGAAAAAATAAATAAAAAGAAAGAATTGGTAATCTAATAAAGTTCAGTATTCTCGCGATTTTAAAAATTTGATCTAATGGCCTCTGGCCTTAAAAAGGGTAGGGTTGCTTGTTGTCTGAAATTAGCCCCCCCCCCTTAAGTTAAATCCTGGGTGAGCCCCTGTCTTTAACGATACATCTCCTTCTTAAGTAATGCTACTTAGGAAAGAGATGCATTGTTACTGGAAAAGTTTATGGAATCCCAATTTCCTAGAGATTCTTTAATAGTACTGTATTTTTTCTACAGTGCATACGAGCTGATGACTACCGTGACTACCTTTGTATCATTTTATCATTTTGTTTACAATGATAAAACATTTTGACTGTACGGAATGGACCACATGCATCATTGAAATACGCTCTTTTTTTTTTTTTTTTTTGAAAACTCTGTTTGAATTTTGTAAAATATTTTTTCAAACAGAAAATATTTTTTAAAAACATTCTGTTTGAATACAGATACTTATTTTTTCGTACAGAAAATATTTCCCCCTACAGTTGGACAAACAGTTTTTCTGATGAGAAACCAACAATATTTGCTATAATTTCATTGAAGACCGCATAAAGAGACTAAGTATGAGACTGGGCAAAAATATCGTAAAATACATTACTTAGCAGAAAATATAGCAGTTTTAGTCATAAAAGAGGAAATTTTTATTTTGTAACTGATCTTTTCTATGCATATACAATGACTGAAAGAGAAAGTCATCTTAGCGAACAATCGAAAAGTAGTGATTGTTTTAGAGGTAACGAAAGGCAACTTTTTATCTTGTTGCGAGAGTTGCAATACATAAATATGCATAACATATACCATTCAGAGGAAAAATATGTCCTTTCTTTTTTTGAGTGTTGTGAAAAACAACTTTTTATCTATTTGTGGATTTTTTATACATTAACAAAGTAACCTAAATGAAAAAGTATTGCAAACACATTATTCAGACGAGAAAATACATGCTCTTTTGAGCTTTAAGAGAAGCAACTTTCTGTCATGTTGCGAAATAAAAAAAAAAGCAGAAAATATTGTACACATTCTGTGTGACGAAATAAATCAGCAATTTTTGAGTATTAAGAGCAAACTTTTTGTCTTGTTGAGGAGATTTTTATAGCTAGGACGATGGTATACTCATTTTTTTTACTTCTAGATTACTATCTGTCCCCTGATCGGACGGAGTGAGAAAATTTTGTGCAGTGTGTTCAAGATTACACTCTCTTGGAATAAATGGGTATGAGAAATGATCTAAGTCAGTGGTTCCCAAAGTGGTCCACATGGACCCCCAAGGGTCCCTCGGAGTTTCGATGAGGTGTATATAAAATAAAGAAGAAATTGGGGGGTACACAAGATGCAAATAGGGGTCCTTTTGCTGATGCACCAAATTTGCTCAGTCCCACTTGAAAGTCTTCTTTTTTCTTGTACACCTACTCTATATACGAATACTAGCTGATTTAGATTTTGTGCCATTATTTTTATGAAAGCATGCATAAAAATGTTAGGTTTTTCTCTTCATCTGTTTTCTTTTCACTTAAATTTTAATTTTTGACTTTGCAGTAAAATTGTCAAACTCAATCTTTTGGAAAGTTGTCATTTGGTTGTTTTAGAACTTTAATGAATGGAACGTAACCATTTAATTCCCGGTGAGAATGCTTGAATTATATTATTACGATTCCTGATTAATTTCAGAATGACCCCAAGGAAAGGGGTCCACAGAACAAAAAAGTTTGGAAACCCCTGATCTAAGTAGATAATCAGTATTTTTAGGGTATTATTTTTGGACGACCCACTAGGGTGGGTCGAAAAAAGCTTTTTTTTTCTGATCAATTTCTAATAGCACGGAAAACTTGCCCATGGGCACCCTAATAACGGGGAAAATAATGAAAAAAATAATTAATTACTTTTGTAATCGCGCAAGAGCTCTAAAGTTTAGAAAAAAAGAGAAATTCCTGTCATTTTTAAAAATGAATATTTTTTTCAAAAAATATTTTTTTAAATTTCTAATAGTGCGGAAAACTTGCGAATGGGTATTATAATAACGGGAAAAATAATGAAAATAATATTTAGTTACTTTTGTAAAAGTGCAAGAGCTCTAAAGTTTAGAAAAAAAGAGAAAAATCTGTAATTTTTAGCGATGAATTTTTTTTTCAAAAAATATTTTTTTTTTTATTTCTAATAGTGCGGAAAACTTGTGCCAGGGCTTCCTAATAACAGCAAAAATAATTTAAAAAATAATTAATTATTTTTGAAACCACGCAGAAGGTCTAAAATTTCGAATAAAAAGAGAAATCTGTAATTTTTAAAAATATATAATTATTTAAAAAAATAGTTTTTTATATTTAATAGTATAAAAACTACTTTTGTGGTTAGAAATTGGTTTAAAAAAACTTGGGGTACATTGCCGTTCGTTTGAATTTGCACAAAAACCCTAAAAATCCTTTTTTTTTTTTTTTTTGGAAAAAATCACATATCGCAGCTTATTGCACATTTTAGCATGTTTTTTACAGATTCTAAAATAATACTAAATCAAGTCCCACCCACATCCTACCCAATCAACCAACCATTTTGGGTGTGCTTACTTGCACCCTTTGAATTCTGACTTCGAATCAAATTTTTTCATTAAAGATCTTTATTTTAAGGTTGTCTTAATAAAACCCTCTCGGTTTTCATTCCCGCAAACTTTAGCAACAGCCTTTGTAACTAGTTTTACACACCTCTCCACTGACTGAGTGTGGCAGGGAAATTTCAAGTAATCAAATTCTGGAAGGGTTTTTTCTTTCAATAGGGTTGAAATATTTTCTGTAGATATATTTGACAGAAGGGGTGGAGGTGTCAGCTTACAATTTGCCCAATCAATTAGTTCAGGATAGTCAGTGGCTTCAAAGTTAATTGAAGAAAGCTTGAAAGCTCTAATGTGGCCCACTACTGGCGGCTCATTTCTGGCTTTCAGCATCTTCCTGTAGCCTAACTCTCTAATGTGATATCTGTTATCTATTATCATCGCCAGCATGAGAATCTCTAGATGCCGGAAGAAAGAGTTTCTCTGAATGACTGGATCGATTTTTTTTTTTTTAAAGTTGTCCGGAAAATGTCTGGTTATTTGAATGATCTTTAATACGTGCTTCGGACCATCTTTCACAGTGTTGTGCACTTTAATATTGAACCAATCAGGAGCGTAGGTCTTTACAATGTAATTTGCAAGGGTCTTCATTTCGCTTGTCGGACTTATTTGGGAAACATAAAGTCTTAACACCTGGTTTGCACAAGTTAACCATCTGGAGTGGCTGAGGGGTCCAGGATTTTTAGCTGCTAATTCTGAATCACAGCTTCCTGTGCTGATTGCTTGAACAATGTCTAAAAGATATTTCTAATCTTTACTGAGGTCAGTTTTATTTATTGTGATGGTAATACATTCATGCATAGAAAGTTTTTCTTTTTTCTTCTCTTTAAGCCAGTTTAACTGTCTCTTTTCTATCCAACGTTTTTCCCGTTATTAGGATGCCCTTGTGCAAGTTTTCCGCACTATTAAAAATTTAAAAAAGTATTTCAAAAAAAATATTCATCATTAAAAATGACAGATTTTCCTCTTTTTTTCTAAACTTTAGAGCTCTTGCGTGATTACAAAAGTAATTAATTATTTTTTTAATTATTTTTCCCGTTATTAGGATGCCCATGAGCAAGTTTTCCGCACTATTAGAAATTTAAAAAATATTTTTTGAAAAAAAATATTCATCTTTAAAAATGACAGATTTTTCTCTTTTTTTCTAAACTTTAGAGCTCTTGCGCGATTACAAAATTAATTATTTTTTTTATTATTTTTCCCGTTATTAGGATGCCCATGCGCAAGTTTTCCGCACTATTAGAAATTTAAAAAATATTTTTTGAAAAAAATATTCATCTTTAAAAATGACAGATTTTTCTCTTTTTTTCTAAACTTTAGAGCTCTTGCGCGATTACAAAAGTAATTAATTATTTTTTTATTATTTTTCCCGTTATTAGGATGCCCATGGGCAAGTTTTCCGTGCTATTAGAAATTGACCAGAAAAAAAAAGCGTTTTTCGACCTACCCTAATAATCACGCTATACATTCGCAATGAGCTTAGAAGCTAAAGAAACAAGTGGCCCATGGATCACATGCGAACCTTTGAACCCTTCATAATGTTATTTAGCCATCATTTTAAAGGAAAAATCGTACAAAATTTTTATTCTCTGAATCTATACAAAATACACACAAAAGAGTCAATTGCATCAAAATTTCATCTTTTAAAAACTGTAAGAATGAAAAACTTAGTTCTTTCATTCTTGCTGCTTTTGCAATTTTGCGAATGTGAAATTCATAAGTAAATATTTTTAGTAAGCTTCCGTATGAATCAGTATAAGAACAGTGACAGCCTGATTTTACATTCCTCAATTAACTGGGTTTGAAAAACATAAAATACAGGAAATACATAGAAACCTTATGCTAAAGGGACCTGCTGAGCAAAGCGTAAATTACGGAAAAAACGCAGATTCGGGGGACGTAAAATCAGGGTTTCACTGTAGTTGAAACCCGTTATTTCGCGATTGTAGACCTGCTGGAGCGGAAAATGTAAAGTCATTAAACATTTTCTCAAACACTCTTTGTCACAGGGTCATCTTCAAACAATGATGACGCCTAAACACTTTTTTTTTTTGGAAACAAACGAAACTCTTATAATCTTTTCCGTATGTTACCCAGGGCTGCCATGATGTTACCTAGTTGTTACTCACCAAAAGTGCAGTTTCAAAAATTACTACAAGTGTGGTAATAGATTTTGTTTCAATTTATCCTATGCTCTTTTTACCCCAACACACTCTCCTTTGAGTTACCTAGAGCCGCTGTATAGACAGACCGACGCATCAAGATTAAGTTTCACCACTTTGGATCCAATTCCTTAACTTTTACTTTCAAATTTTCATTGTTGCGGAGTAGGGTTACCAGAAAAAAGTTTTGGCACATTGCTAAGCTTTGCCAAATCCACGTGCCGCTAATAATTGCTCACAGTGAAAAATTACCAAAACTCGATTACTGGCCAGAAAAGACAACCACTCAAGCACACAAACACGCGCTGGATCCAAAGTGGTGAAACTTAATCTTGATGCGCCGGCTCGTATATATAGGGGCCTTAGAGTTACCCAAACATTTGTCTAATTATCATAGTTTGAGCACAATAAATATTTATTATCAATATATAATCAAAGCCTTGCCAATTATGACAAGACTTTTGGTTCACCCAGTACATAAATTAATGCTCAAGAATTAGGAACACGGCTAAAAACCAAGAGTCATGGGTGAAGTAAATCCTTCCTCCCCTCTTTTGTTGTTGTCTTGTGCCAGTTAGGCTTAACTCTATGGCTAGGCTGGCAATTTGGTGTGAGTCACTTTTTTGACTTTATAATTTAGTGTGAAGTAACGACTTCCAAAGTACACACATGCCATTGGGATCCGTTTATAGCATAGGCAACAATTCACACCACAAGACCATATTCACACAAAGATAGGACAAGAGAGAGAAAGTACATCCATGTTCCATGCCGGGATTTAAGCCTGGAACCTCCCTATCCGCAGTCAGACTTCTATGACCACACGATAAGGGGGCCGGCTCTTCTCTTAAAGAATGGGACAATTTAATTTTACGATATTTAGGTCTTTTTCGATTCGAGTAGAAGCAAATATCAATTGCGAGATATCGTGACGGGAAAGCTGAAGGGACCAATGAAGCAGCCATTAACAGAAAATGTTACTTAAAAAAAAATTTCTAAACTAGTTGAGCTATGAGTAGGAAATATATATTTTTTTAAAGTGCAGGTTTTGCGTAATAGATAAGTCTCGGATTATAAATGCAACACCATGATAAAAATACAAATGAATAAATTCGCGGAATTTCGTCTGCATATCATTATTTATTGCGTATTAATGTACTAAATTGTGATTTATACGGTCACAATTTCATGTTCGGATGTTTTCCTAGACTTTTATTCTATGATTTATTGAACTCTGATTGGACCATTATTTTGCATACGTCAAATCGCCTCCCATTCTAAATCAGGCATCGGGGAAATACTAAAGAATCATTAACAGCCAAACATAAGCCATTTCGTTCATTGCTGTCAAGTTTGACCTTATCAACGACAATTTTTCATTGTACCAAAGATTTGGAAAGTTTAAAAGGTGAGTATTTATATCAGTTGTCATTAATTTGCAGATGTACAACAAAGGTATTTCTAAAATCATTGAGGGATCATCCTTTTTTCTTATTGTCGCGTAAATAATATTCCTTTTCACTCAAACACCCAGAATTTTTATCTTTTATATCAGGGCCGTATTTAAGAGGTGAGTTTTTACGGCTCAAATCCCCTCAAAAAATTTTCAAAATTGTTCTAAAAAGGCTTTTTAAGGTCCTTTTTTGCTGAAAAATAATGTTATCACTATTTTATTTTTAGTTTTCTTATTTACTTTTCAATTTTATTTCAAAAATGAAGTTATCATTATTGAATAAATAGTACAAGATAATTAATTTATCTGCAGTAATGATCTTTATTGTACTTTTTGTAAACATCACGGGACGCGGGAGCGTCCCGCCCCGCCAAGAAAACCAAATACAAGCCGCCAAGAAATTTCCGTCGCCAATAAAAATGTAAAAGAGCGACTAGGACTGTTTACGCGAGTAACCAAACCGGGGTTTTCACCCCTCTGTATCTCAGCCCCATAAAGATCCTTAGAGTTCATTTTTGGTATACTCAATCTCCAGCGGCCCCTGACGGCACATACTAAAGCAAAACATCCAAGACCCTCAGGGTGAGGGGTGATATATGTTATAAAATCGCTATTTTTCGCACTTTTTAAAAATTGTTTGACAGGGGTCCAGACTAAACGGTAACTCGGATTGAGCTCTGCTTTTGCACCCACATTTATTTTGTCCCAAAGCTCGGCATAGGGGTTTTTTCGACCCCCCACCCCCTCCCCCCTCGTTTTTATTTTCCGTATCTTTTCTCCCCGGGGGTCTTCAGTCTTGATTTTTGGTATGAATATTCTCGATGAGACATTGAGGACATTTTCCCAAAATTTACCCCCCGGGGTCATCGCACCCCTGAGTTATTAATGCTTAAAATTGGTCCGATTTCTATCTACTAGCTCTGTTCAACATCTGAGCATTTATGTTTTCATTGTTGGGCCACGAGGAAAGAAAACTCAATGATTTATAATTTCATCTGTTGCCAGTTTCTATTTGTTAACAAATAAAATATTTGCAATTGATTTTATTGCATAAGGCTTTTAAAAGGGATCTTCAATTTAGTTCATTTTAATATGAGATCGGCAGTAAGGGTTGGGGTTTTTTTTTTGAACTTTTAATTTAATCGTAGTATTGTTAGCAACTAGCTTTGTTTTGCGTCGGTTCGGGTGGTACATTGTGATTGATTTCAAATTTATCCTAGACTGAAGAAGATCCTTGAACTTTTGCACCAAATGCATGCTGCCAAGAAAACCACAGATGTCGGACTGCCAAGAAAAATGTTGAAGGGAAAAAAAAAACATGCAAAGTAAATTTTGAAGAGAAAAAAAAAAAACAGGCAAAGAAATAATATTAATGCAAAAATATGTGATATCTCCCCAAAAACAACAGTGTTGTAAAAAAATCCCCCGCCAAGAAAACCTTAAATACTCGGCCTTAAAAAGTTATGATATCGAGTTTTCCCGCCAAGTTTGTGCCAAACTACAACTAACCTGTAAGTATAGTTCTTTTAAATTGTTTTCAGTCCTGCCAGGCGGGAAGTTTTTACTCATTAAGCAACCACCTCACAAGACAAAGCTTCCCGCCTGGCAAAACTGAAAACAATTTAAAAGAACTATACATACAGGTTAGTTGTAGTTTGGCACAAACTTGGCGGGAAAACTCGATATCATAACTTTTTAAGGCCGAGTATTTAAGGTTTTCTTGGCGGGGGATTTTTTTACAACACTGTTGTTTTTGGGGAGATAATTTCATACACAACAATACACCTTTTAACTGGGACGAAGATGCTTTGTACACATCAGAATTTTCCTTCATTGGAAAGCTATTTTATTATTTTATTTTTCATGTTAATGCCTCTTAAGCATCTACCATAACAGAAAGCAATGGAATATAGAACATGAAATCAAATTTTATTTATCATCTAGATTTCATAATAAATGTGTTGGTAAAACCCTCCTCGAAGCAATGGTCTGGTTACGGCCCTGTTTTATATTTTTTTTTTAGTTGGGATATGTTCAAAATAGAATATTTTCTGCAGAAGAATAAGAATTATAATTGCGGGTTGGGGATCATAATTCAGGGGGCGTAAAAAATGTAAAATAAATGGGCGTAATTTGTAAATCAAAATCCTCACCTTTTTTTTGTACGAGTCAAATAATCCGCCCTCACCCCCCCCCCCCCTCTCAAGCTAATCGTATGCCTGACAGGGCTATACAATTGATTACAGCAAAAAAAATCCGAAATACACTGTAATTATTTTAACTAAAAATATGCATAATTGGTTGGATTAGAAAAAAGAATAAGAGCGCTGAGATTCATTCCAGTCTTGGTTTTGTAAAATCATCTGCAAAAAAAAAAAGCGTAAATTTTAATTTCAAAGGAAGGATTTGTGTTTAAGTATAGGGGAGAGTGGTAATGAATGGGCCACTTTTTGGTTTTGAATTTTTGTAATTTTTTCTAACACTTTGTTTTAACTCTAAATTGGTGTTTTAGTTACTTTACTTATCTGGCTATCTAAAAAAGTCATAAAAGTTGGATTAGCACCTGTCTATAATGAATTAGAACAGATAATAAAAATTTTGAAATTTGGCCCTTTCAACCCCACCTATGGGGTTGAATGGGCAATCGAAGGTAATGAATGGGCCACTAAATGAATTCAATGAAAACATGTGGATTTAATCTTTTATTTGCTGAATATGACAAAATAAATGTGACACTTGACATGATGATACAAAATCATACTGATTTAAAATTATATAAACATCAAAACTGATGCAATTAAAATAAAACTGATGCATACCAATTGTAGCAGAAAAATGACTAAATAATGAGATTGTAAGAAATAAATAACATCAAATATATATTAAAAAAATAACAGATAATACACACTATGATTTAACAAAATTTATATATTTCAAAAATAATATTAAAAATCACTTTCAAAAACTTCATCTTCATTTTCAAACTTGTCAAAATTCAAAAATTTATTTTTAAATTTACTAGACATCGGGAATAAGAAATATCTAACTTAAGTTACCAAGAAAGAAAATAAAATTGTACTGTGAGGAATATAATATGAAGGAGAGAGGGGGCTTTTTCAAGCCACGCACTGCGACCAGAGGTCTATTGTACTATAGGAATATAATTATAGATCTGCAAATTATATTTAGAAGTTACTACAAACCTATTTTGACGACAGTAATCTTTATCTATGACAGTCAGTTGTGTTTCATATTAATGCGAAAATCCAAAGAAAAGGAAGAAAAACAATATTTAGGTGGCCCATTCATTACCATGACATAGTGGCCCATTCAGCCCCACCTATACTTTTGGAATACATTTAGGGCTTTTTGAGTACATTGAATTTAGATAACATCAAAATATATCTTAAGATTAGTTTATAGATATGGAAAGACTAGCTTATACATATGTATGCAGTGAAATACTTGGTACATTTTAGCTAGGAAATGTTTTACTAAAAAGGGAAAAACTTACTTTTCAGTCAGATTCTTGACCATGCCACTCTAGTTTGAAAATGGCACAGCGCAAACGAATGAAAATTGGATGAGTTTAGTAGAACAAATAGCTACATCTATTGGTGGCATCAAAAAAAAAAAAATCATGCAAATACTTTTTCATATTTTGTTAGTGGCCCATTCATCACCATGGCCCATTCATTACCACTCTCCCCTACTTCCTTATATTCTGCATCAACTTTTTCCAAAAGTTGCTTATAACTTGTTTTAAAGTAACTTTTAATTATTACAACACGATCATTGCATTTATGATGAGTTGGTTTAAAAAAAATTAAATACATGCATCATGCAAGGACCCCCAACCGACTTAAACCTCTATCATTCTCACCTCGAGAACTGTTCAAGTTAGTGAACAATTTTCATGCGTTCCTGATGGCAATGCATTTTCGTATATATTTTGCCCCATTGGTACACTTGATGAAGGAACTAAAGTAGAAACCAAGTCTATGATTAACTCATATGAAAATTTTTTCAGATGTTTTCAATTTATTTATTTTTTTAAATCACCACACTATCATTCTAGCAATCTAGTCTGTTCAATTAAAGCGTATGGCAACAAAAATAGGTACCCTCCAAAAAACAAGATTAGAAAAAATTCACATATGTCACTACACAAAAATATGAATTACAATAAATTTTCCTGTTTTGCTCAGCACGTTTATGGCACCATTTTGAAACTATCTGACTGTCTCAAAGTGTTGGCTTATCTGGGTATTGGAATTAAAAAACCACATTAGCTGAGAAATTGAAATTGGTAGCACCTACTTTTTCAGCTACGCTTCAATTCTGTGTTGTAGTTATGGCAAAAACCGGAGTTTAACTATATTTCAGTTTTACATCCAGGGGCATTTAATTTTACCTGTCACACAGAGGACGATGATTTGTTGATTCTACTTTGACATTAAAGGGAACAAAAAATACTTTGCTGCTGGTGAGTCTGAGAAAAACAGCTTATTACTAGAGAAACCGTAGCATCGTGGCAAAGTATACGCCCGGTAGAAATTATGCAAGGACTGCTTACATTAATTACTCCTCTTGTTTTCCAGGAACCTTTTGTCGTTACCAATATTGTCAGAAAGATCAGAAAAAATGTCTTCAACAGACCCAGAAAAGGAGATACCGGTTTCTGAGAGTAGGGCTAATGTTTCATCACCGAAACAACATTCAACCGAGCAAATCGCCAAATCAGACAAACCCATGAATGAATTCGTCGCCAAGAGCAACTTGATTAGAGCCAACTCAGCAAGTTTGACTCCCGAGTCACATCCTGGTTTGGAGAGAAAAGATGAGCACTTATGCAGCAAATCCAGAGATAATACATCTCAGAAAGCAACAGGACGCAAGCTACGCGGCATATTAAAATATCAGCGTCATCAGTCCAGCATTCGAAAACCCGACAAGGATTCAGAATTATTTGAGGAGATAGTTTTATCGTCGAATGCACCTGAAATCGTCTTCAGTCCTTGTAGCATGGATGCCTCAACCCTGATGGAACGTAAAGAAATGATCGCCGACATTCGAGCCAAGTGGCAATTTTTCCAAGTCTTTTTCGTGATGTTGCATGGCATCACGCTCAGCATCATGGTGCTTCAGTACTTTGTATTCGATAATGATGAACTTCTAAAACGCCTCGAAAATTAGCATTCTCTGTGCTCTGCAAAGGTTGGCTCCCAAATTATCTTTTATTTTTAGCATTGCTGAAAAAATGCGGGCTATCATAAATGGTTCATTGGATTTCAATTAGGAGTACTATATTGGTTTCACCTCAACTGCAAAATTGTGCTGTTTATTATTGCTGCTTGACTATTATTTTTCTCAGACTTTTAAAATTTGGCATCAAGGTAGGATTTCATGCGTGTATAAAGGATAAAAGAAGGGGTGGGGGTTAAAAAGTTAAATAGCTGCATCAAAATATCAAAAAATAGCTTTTTTGGTGACACCGACTGCTTCAAACTGCCCAAACGTTGTTTCTGCCTAACTTAGTTTCTTCTTTACATTTATGTTTTTGTTGGGATAATGTTCTCACCATTCTTTGATTTCTTGCATAACTGAAAATGTATAAAAGTTCGGTTGTTATCTTTTGTGTTATAAAAAGCAATAAACATATTTGTTTTGGTTATTTGGCTCATTTATTTATTTCCAAGCAACTGAAAGAGGTTTGTAAATTCCCGCATTCTTGACAGAGTTGGGATAATTTTTTATTAATCAAATAGAGCATTTCACCTGGGTTTCTTTGTTCAAAATTGTGATATCGTTAAGTATTAAATCCTTTAAATATATTAATTGTTTTCTTAAGCTTCTCAGAGGGGGAAAATGCAGTATTTCAGCAAAAAATTTTTAGTTTGCTCAAAAGCTATAATAGATTAAATGCGGATATTATGGGAGATTCAAGCAATATGCGAAACAGAGGTTAAAGGTCTGCATGGAATTTAAAAAAAGCAAGAATATTAAAACTACTCAAAAAGGACTCCTATTATACAGGGTTGTGTGTGAGAGTTCACCGCTTGTTGTTGTTCCACACGCTGGAGAACAACGTGTGTTTTGTGATTTTCAAGAGTTTCTGCTAGTAAGTTTTCAACACTTCAGTCTACTAATACAGTGGCACCCAACTTGAGGCCTGCGGGCCACATCCCAGGGGTGGATACAAGGGAGTGGCGATCGCCCAATCGCCCCTCCCTTGAGGAACTCACCACTGGTAAATTTTCAACACTGAAATTCAAAAAAGGCATTTTAAGGTTATCTTTGATGCTAGCAGAAGAGATGTTTGGGACTCTCTTAAAGATACGTTTCGAAATAGAAGTCCAAAACATCGGAGGACAACGTTTGTAGACCAAGATGGTAAGTAAAGGATACGTAATAAAATCACAATTGCACCTCCATTGAATCATTTCTAGATCCACCCTTGCCGCATCCTGCCAGATAATTTGATCCGCGTGACTCGTGTTTTGTTCAATGTTGCAAATCGAAAAACACGACAAGTGACAATGTCGCACATTTGGAACCCAATATTTAGACAGAAATTGGTTACAGAACATTACAACAGATACATTACAACAGAAATTGGTTTCTGAAAAATTACAAAATGCATTTTATAAAGTAAGTATGAAACATTGATAACAACAATTATTGGTCTGTAATTTTTGTTCCTGTTCCATATTTTCCTCAGAAATGTTATTTAGATCAGAAAAAATATTTAAGAATGTTATGCTTACTTTGCTTTAATATTTAGCTTTAATATGAGGTGTGTTCTTCTGGCAGAAAAAGAGGTTGCTGTACTAGTACATATAGGAATTGATTGCCTAAAAAGCTCAGGAAACTGGGGGGTAATTTTCAAAATTTGCTTACATTTGCTGTCCGGAGGTTAAAAAGACGATTTTGAAGCATAACTTATATTTTAAATTCAATGCGAACAATTATTTTCTGCAAGAAATACCCCAAAAAATTCTATCACTCAAAAAATTATTGAAATTTATTTATTTTTATATAAGTCTTTAAAAATGAGAATAAAGGCAAAAACGCTAGTCCATTTCCAATTTTCGCAAGTTCAACTATTTTTTTATGTACTTAATTGTATAAAAACGTATATGCAACAAATTATTTTTATATATTGACTATTAGTATATGATATTCATAATAAATATTGACAATACATAGTATTTTTTTTTCATTGAGAAATGTATGAATATATTTTGTCCGGCGGTTCCTGTCAAGTCCGTTACCCTAAGATTGTTTCAGCTAAAAAAGGTATTTATTGCAGTCAAAAGATGGTAACACGTATTCAGTTAACTTAACAAACTAGTGACTTAACTATTTCGTACCATTTTGTTTTCCTGAGTAGAGAAGTATTGTTGTGGCGTTTCGCACAAGATTTCTTCCAAGTGCGTATTTTTATTCTTTGTCAAGTCTGTTACCAAAGATTTTAGCATTAATTTTTACTTTTACTTAACTTTTATCCCGAAATATTGTTTATTATACAACTCTAAGAAAATGCATATTGTTGTTCAATTTTTAAATTTAACAACCTAGCCATAATTTGACATTTTGGTTGAAATGTCAAGTCCGTCACCTATCAAATCCGTCACCATACAGTTTATGATCAATATTTTAATAATCACAAACATCGTTTTAAGCTTCAGGGACGCAAATAATTTCAAATGAAGTTGGTGTTCTAGATGCTATGATAAAGTTTAAAAGTAAGATTTCATATTGATTTTGTATGGTAACGGACGGCAATTTTCCTTGCAACTTAAAGTTTTACAACAGCATTTGAATACTTAATTATGCATCAAAGTGTACAACCAATTACTTTTTCACACACCTAAAATATGTGAAAAAACATCTGTTTGTTATTTTAAAAGAAAATAGCAAGTTAAAAAAATTACTTAAAAATTCTGAAATGTAAGCATGTGGTGAAAATGACCCTGGGATCAATAACTTTGTTTGGAAGAATTTTAAAAGGTGAGGACACATATTTTAATAAAATGTGAACACTACATGTATTTTCAATTGCGAGATTGGACTAACTCTGTTACATGTATTTTATAACTTCTAATAAATTTTATGAAGCGATATATCTGACTTAACCTCTAACCACTCTTATTCACTGCGAATTACAGAACGAGTGAAATTTCTGTCTGTTGAGAGGAATTATAATTTTAAATATAGTTAAATTAATCTGAATTATCAGGGCCAATTTTGGAAGTAAACTTGCAGCATTATTGGGTTTTACTTCAATGCTTGATAATTTAAAAAAAAAAAAAAAAAAATCTAGAAAAAAAAGGGGGGGGAGGGGGCTGAAATGAGGTAGAGCCTCCCCTAACTTTAGGGGTTAGTCAATCCGCGAATACACATGTTGCTTGCGCGTCATCATAATATATACTGAAGAAAATGTAGTTTATTATCTCCTCAAAAATAACCCTGTTGTAAAAAAAAAATTCCCGACAAGAAAACCTTAAACTTTTTCCTGCAAAAAAGAACGCCTTTATTCTGCATCCCGATAAAATTCGGCCTTAAAAAGTTATGATTTGGTTTAAAAAGTGTCCGGTTATTTGCAATGTAGTTTCTGACCAGGCTGGCATTGTCTATCGTTCTCCGGGATAACATGCTGATGTCAACAACGTTGATGTTAACTAAAGTGTTGCTAGAACTGAAGGGGGAAGAGGATAAAGGTGATATGTGACAATTTTGGAAAAACATACTTTTTACCATGGATGAAGGTGATAAGGTAATAACTTTTTTTAAAAGCTTTTTTTGAAATTAAAAAAATTGTCACACATCACCTTTATTTACTTGTGCCTTCAAATGTGACTGTGAGTTAACACAATTGAACACACACTAATTGGAATTTGTGTAAATCGGCGAAATTCATATGTGACATATCACCTTTATCCACTTGCCCCTTCAACTGTGCTAAGACATTGATGGATGCTGTGTGACCTAAAGTTCGCACATGGATCCCCTAAAATATATGTTTAAAAAAACTTTAATTGTTTATACATTATTTCAGTTATTCTTTTTATCACTCTTCTCATTTTTTTTTACTGTAAGCCCGGAGGTTTTATGAATAACCAAATTTTTAAAAAACGTGTATACCTTGAATTAATACTGCGCTGCGTGTAGCACTATGAAATCCCTTTCTTTTTATTACTCATTTCTAATTTTACCGTATGAAGGGGGTAGTAGAGATATACACACAATACATTGCCTCCTACTGCCCCCCCCCCTGAACTACCTGCCTAAATCAAGGCCAAAAACACTTCAACGGAGAACAAAAAGTATGCCTCAGTGACCTTCTGGTCTTCGAAACCATATTTTTAACACTATTTCAAGGGCTCAATGATAAATGATCCGCCCATTAATCATATAAACTTACGAATCCCGAAAATTGAAGCTGATCCGTGTACTCATTTCACGGAAAACAGAAACTACTGAACTTCAACAACCCTATTAATATTCTTGTGCAATGGGTTCGTTGTCATGTGATTTGAAAGAATAACTAGATTTCGAAATTTTGGTATCAAAACCTTTATGATTCAGAAAATGTCACTTATTTTTTCCTCGAAATTATTAAAAAAAAAAAAAGAAATATTGATGTTAGAGTTATTTTACTTATTTCATATGTAATTTTGCTGAAAATATCACGCGTTCCGGTAGTCGATTAACTTTTAGATGAAGATAGAAGACAGATTAATGTAGATATGTAAGTGAACTTTAAAATATATTGAGCATAATATTGTTGCTAATCGGTCTTCATGTTTGATTCAGAAATTTGCAAATTAAGGCCCTAAAATGTAATGATAATAT